>OU343220.1:231560214-231642149 GCA_910596185.1 Chrysanthemum makinoi | reverse complement strand
TCTTTCTCTGTCGGTTTTCTTCGTTTTGGCTTTCTTTTGTCTCTTTGTCACATCCGCACTCGCAAATACAAAAACTCAAGAAACACGCAAATGTTAACAATAAACTTTTCTTGGTTATTTTGGGTCAGCTTTGATAAAGAAATTATATGTGTAAGCACATATCAAAATACCCAGACGAGACCATTGTCCCCACGCTAATGCAATCAACTCACACTTTTAAAACCAAGGATTTAAATCTCTTTCTACTAAACCTATGAAGAAGTAGCAAAGATTCCTCAAAGAGATTAAGAAAGTTAATTCTAAAACGCCCATTTACCTTTTAATTCACATATAGATATTACGATTAAGTTCTATCTGAAAGTGACGGTTTGTTGAACTTTCATGTTCATCAATAACTCCAACATTTTTCAAACGACACTTGAGGATCACTGAGTAAAACACAACACACGTCGCGAACAATACGAGGATAGAATACATCGCCCCATTTTTCACACAAGTCCCCAAACTAAACGTAAAATCGAAATCATTGTTAAATATGATTCTAGATGCTAACACTACCCATGGTTACTTGTAATTAATTTTGCTCCCATTTTCCATATTTTCCTCTAGATTTTTTATTTTTGTAGAAATGAATTTCTTCAAGTTTCTCATTTCATAACTTTTATTCGATAAAGATATAAAGCTAAGTCGCTAATTAGTTATCCATCTTCCCCGAAAACAACGCACAAGAATGAGGTCCACATCAAGGTCCTAATTTCACACTGATTTAGGAGAATATCCTTTATGGCGAATCGAGACACAACTCATCTACGAAGTCCGCATAATGTAAGCTTTATTTAGACATCTCCCGAACTCAAGTTTGGCTTAACACTATTTCAAAGACATTTGCATTTTTGCAATTTAGGCCCTTGGTTTTCAAACCACTAACTCAACGGGATTACCGCTTTATCGTAAGTCTTATTATGACTTGGATTTTCCTCCGCTTTATAGAAGTCAATGACAACTTTATAGTTGGATTTTTTTTAATTTTAAAACATTTGGGCTTTATTTCATGTTAATTTTGTGTTAAACTCCAAACCCCACGGCTTTTATAACAATAGAAAACAATAGCGAAACTATCGAATCGCTGTTCATTACACCAGAACACCGACAAGACTGATGTAACCCAACTATCATGGGCAAGGATTCTAAAGAAGACAAAGAACTAACTATCGTCAAAAACTCGACATCTCTAATTATTATTTGACAAATATTGGTGAAACAATTGTTTGAACAAAAGCCATAAGTACATTCGATGGGCTCTAAAGAGAACCAACTACTCCACGCTTAGCATCTAAACTCATAAGTAAATCTATCATTTCGATCTCCAAATTTAAAATCCCAAATAATGAGATCCATGATGCTTTTAGCCATAATTTTATTATCTATGGTTATGGAACAAGATAGGGCTCAACACGCTCCGTCAAGTCAATTCTATTCCTACTCTCACCAACGAAAGTCAACAAGGTGTCAAAACATATATATTAACTTAGCAAATGCTTCGTCTAAATGAAATTAAGTAATGCATATTTAAAATCACCGGGGAAACTTGCAAATCCCTTTGTGAGCTAGAATTCGCTTTTATCGCCTTCGTCTAAGAGACTAGCAAACTTTTCAATCAAAAAGACTTAACAAAAGCTTAAAAATTTTAAATTTTTCACAATTATAGCAATTTTTTCATTTTCTAAGGAAAAACGGGTTGTGAGAACACGCACAAAAAGCAAAAGCGGTTAAATCAAATCAAGATTACCCTACCCCGACGAACTGAAACATTGTCCTCAATGTTTAAACAAGTATCAACGAAAATCTAAAGTCTTATGAAGTGCTAAAAGATAAACGTTAGTCGATAAGATTAAGATATCGGATTTCCATCAACATCATCATGAAACTCGGTAGAGAAAAGACAAACTCGAAAGCACGAGAGTCTCATATCGGGAAAATCCTACACATAACATCACAAACAACCAAACACGAGAAATGGAAGAGGCTAACCCCCACGCCACTTATTAGAAAATAAAGAAGATAGATAAGCATTGGCTCCACTAAGCCACCGCTTTTTATTAAACAAGTCGAGCCCGACTCGCCCCCGAATTCATTTGTCCTGGGGAAGAAAATGGTAGAGATACGTGGTCAAAACGGTGTCCTTATTCCGGAAAGAATGAGACTGGGTTGGGTGGAGAAGAAAATGGGTGGGCGCATATCATGTAAAGCGATCCATCATCCGTGGTTTTGGTGGGCGATAAAGGATGACGGATAGAAATGAGAAAACTCCAAGAAAGACGAAAGCTCGCTGGGTAAAAGATAAGAGGTTTAGGCTCACAAATGAAGGCATCCAAGAGAGGATCCTTATCTCCATAAATGATTTTTACAAAAAGCTCATCAATGCATATCCCGGGTTTAAAGATTTTGTCTTCACATGCGCTCAACGTGGGAGGATGGTGGACTCGCCGAGAAAGGAGTCAATAAAACCATCAAGAACAACCATATCCTCATCGTGATCATTCACACATCCTCAATACCCGGTATTGGGTCATCAAAAGTGAGAGATGAATCAAAGATTCTCAATGATCGGGTCATTCGGTCGAATTATCGAAATATCGCTCAAAACCTTGCTCATATCAACCTCGGAATCGCCAAGAATCGGAGGATAAACATCCGCCTAGTGGGATTGCCACTCATCTCTTCATCAAATCGGAAAGTCTCAAGCTCGGGTAAGAAATCACTATCTTTAATCGAGATAGAGGCTTAACTCGAATTATCTTAAGGCTTCAATCTTTGAAATGAGAAGATGGACATTCAACAATGTTTCACGTAATGCTTCATCCTCGATCTCTATATCATCGCCTCAATCTCTTCAACTTCGCTCAAAATCGCTTTTCTTCTTCAATACCATCGCTCGACCGTAATCGTCGATAAAATCGATGTTCCATAAGAATCATCATCGGAATCGGAGAACATCTCAACATGATCGCTCGTAATATCAAGATAAGGCTCATCATAAATATCATCAACAACCCCAGACTCTCTTGGGATTGGGATAAAGATCTCAACATTAGACACTTCCGCTTCCGAATAGTACTAAGATGCTCATCCCCATTATGAGAGAATCAACGGTGCAATAATGTCCGTGAGAAATATGATCATCGACCTCTTCCAAAATGCGCCACTTTCTCAACCATGAAGTGGGTCCAAATTAAAGGCTCGTAAACGGAGTGGGATTGCCACCTGAGGAGTATAATCGCCATCAATCGTAATCGTAATAATAGGTAGTTGGACGATGTCGATCACTTTCGCTTCTAATAATTCACGATAGGTCTTCCGAGGAGGATCTTTTTCCTGGGTAATTTTATCAAGAAGATTCTCAAGATCACCATTATTTCCAAATTGTGGATTAGATATTAGTGAAGGTTGTGGTTGAACTTCTTGCTGTGAGGCGGGTTATAAGGATAATCATAATTTACAAGGAACTTGCTCAAACAATCGGATGTTGCATCCGACAATCGAATTAACGCGGCGGACCTCCACAATACCAACAAAGAGATTGTTGTGACGAATAAGGGTAAGGTACATAACCAAAGGTTGAGTTGTTAATTTGAGATTGACATTGAAAACCTGAGGTGAGGACCACCACATCACAAAGAGTATGATTCGCTCATGGTACGAGGTTGGTTAGGAAAATCGGTTGTCTCATAGTAAGGATTGTGGTGAAACTCGGTTCCATATTTTCCATTGCTACAACCGGGACAATTCCCACCATATTCGGGTCCGCTACACCATATGCACAAGAGCTGATAAATCGAAGAATTATCCGAATAAGAGTTAGCGATTTCCACCATTTCCGTGATAGGCTCGATTCTTGAACGGAGTCATCTCGATCAAACATATTCCATTTCCCTCACCGAGAGGAGTAGGAATCGGTTCTTCAAGTAAATTCTTCCACCATGCTTTTTATATCATCATTGGCGAGATTCCCTTTGTTCTAGCCGCATAAAGATGGGGTAGATCCGATTTGGATTAATAAAAATTCGCATACATTACAAAATCCATTCCGACAATTATTTCACATCTAAATACATTTTAAACATCAATATTGATTTTCTTCCATACAGCCTTTGGCAATGAAGGCAACGGTAACGATAAGAACATATCTCGGTTGTGGGCGGATGGTCGAAAATTTTTAGAGTCATCGAGATTGTTTGTCGCTGCTAAGCTCTAATAAAGTAAAAAATTTTAGAACCGGTGTCCACATCGCCACATACACATTCTCGATTCAAACAACACACCGATCTTCTTCCATACGACCTTTGCAATGAAAACAATGACGATAATTGATTGTTTCCATGAGAATTAAGCATATAGAGGGATAAAAGGAAAGAATTATCAAATCAGAGGGTAAAGAAGAATATTTTTGGGTTTTAAAACAAAATTTGAAAAGGAAAATTTTTGTTTTATATTTAAGAAAACCTTGAAAAACACAATCTTTTGTAACCTTCACGCCAACCGGTGCTCGGTAGCTCGGTGCGCATCGCCAAGAACGCGAAATGTGGAACGAAGAGCTGATCGCCACCTCGAATTTAATGTCAAGACTTTCCTTATCCCCCGTGTATAGGTTGTACCTTCAAGGTGAGCCGACGTAACAATTAACGCTCGGGTTTGTTTTGTTGGTTTTAATTTTATGGTTTTGGAAACACTCAGAAGAATGTTTTGTTTTTAAATGCTTTGGGTTTGAAAAGATATATATACAAAAACGACGGTAACTTCACTCGGGAAGGATCTTCAAATGCTGACCAGGAACGGAATAATGTAAAACTCGCTAATTCCCTCGCAGCGGCGCCAAAAATTGATTCGATAAAATCAATAATAAGAGAGTGTAGTATACCGTAACTCAAACGTGTTAGGTTTGAGCACCGATCGCCAACGAGGGTTGAATGGAATTTCAACTACGCCGCTGACATCGGATTTGAATGGGAAAAAGGATAATTTGAAGTTTTCAAACCACGGGCAAGGGAAGCATAAAAGGGAAATTACACTATGGGGAATCCTAAGTTACGCAAATTATACTAAAATGAAACGTAAATAAAATGCAACTACGTCTATTCTAAGTCCTAAAAATAATCTAAAATTACTTTATACTAAAAATGATATTAGAAAATTATCCAAGAATTAAAACTAATTTTTAGGATTTTTCCATTTATTTGAATTTAAAAACTAATTTTAAACTTTTAAAACTAATTAAAAATACTAAAAATTATAAAACAAAAGTGAAAAAATATGAAACTATTTTTCAAAAATCTAAAATAACTCAAAAGACTTTTCAAAACTATTTTTGTATTTTTCTGATGATTATTTGAATTTCTATGAATTAAAAACTATTTAAAACTAATTTAAATGCTAAAAATTACAAATTAAACTAGGAAAAATCTAGAAAAATTATTTTTTTGCTTTTTATAATTTTATTAATCTAGGAAAATTGGAAAATTATTTTTTGGAACCTTTTCTGATTTAATTGAATTAAATGCTATTTAAAAAGTATTAAAAACTAGTTTAAATCAAGAAAAATAGCAAACAAAGTCTAAAAATTATGAAAAATTCATGAAAAATCTAAAATATTATTCTAAATCTATTAAAAATATAAAAACTAAAGCTAGTATGCAAGATATAGCAGCTTTCTGTAGTAACCTATATGGCACTTCAAAATAAGCTATAAGTTGCTACTGAATCAAATGATCTCAACTCCTAAGGTGTTATTACTCCAAAAGCAACTAAATCCAACTGCTCTTAACCTCTAATGTGCTGAATGGAAATGAATTGACCAAATGAATTTAAAACTAAAACATCTTATACTACCCCTACTTTAAGCTACCTTATAAGCTATTCTAGAGCTCCAAACAGAAAACCAAAAGTTGATAACTCAAGATCACCAGCAGAATGGGACCAATACGCTGCACTTACATTAAATTGAGACCTCAGGTGTTCTGAAATCGCCATCAAAGATAGGCGAGTGTGAACAGTGGTAAACAGGTCTACTTAGTTAGCTTATTTAGTGCTTATAAAAGCTTGAGAAAATTTACCAAAAATCACTTTTGCAAACTAGACCAACTGAACTTGAAAAAACCAAAATCTCACTTAATTTGGATCAGAACTGAATCCATGAAAAATCCGAAATTGTGAAAACTAGTTTGTAAGTTTTGACTAATTATGACGTAAATGGAATTTTGACTAAAATGAACTTGAGAGCTAATTAAATGGAATAAAAAAATGATGTGAAGTGATGAAATGAATTGAGATTATACTAACCTAACTGATTCTAAGCCTAAATGCAAATTTGAACAATCCAATAATAAGCATAAGCATATGAGATTAGATAAAATGCAGATTTGACTTTAACTACTCTAATATGCAAATGACATTCAATTGACTATAATGAACCAACCGAGACTTAAACAACTGATTCTAAGCACTGATGAGCACTAGACCTCAAAATCATTGCCTATAGCAAACACTAGTTATGAATCTGATATGCAAGAATTTCAAAGCAAAATGCAAATCCAAACCTAACTAGTCCTCTATTCAGATTTCATATGCTAAAGTACAACTTAAATGAAACAATCCTAACATTAATATCCTACTAAACTAATCTAATGAATGATATGCAGATTATGCAGATTAAATAGTAAAATATGCAGATTAGAGAGTAGACAAAATAGATGACTAAATTAAGCTAATACTAGATTCTAATAAGCTAATTTAACACAAACAAGCTACTACTAACAGATTAGACTAATCAAACAAGACAAGCAATTGAAACAGAAATTGAATAAGTACTTACAAACGCCCACCACTATGGCTTGCTTATCATAAAATAACCACTATCTTAACCGATCTCAACCCTAATTCAAACACAATCAACCAAAAACCAAATCCATAGCGAAGAAAACAAAACCCATACAACCTCTCACTTAAAGTTTGACTTAGTTTGAATCGAATTGATTATGAGTGTAGAGACCCAGTATGAAGTTTTTGGTAAATAATAAGCTAGATTGAACTTATAAAAGCTTATAGAAACATGAAACTTAAACCGAAAGTACAAATTTAAAAAGATTTGAGTTTTTTTATTTTTCAAAGATTTTTCAAATTTTTTGTGATTTTTGTTAGAGAATTTAAGATTGAAAATGATGAGCAACAATTTTTAAACCAAGAAACTAAAATGATTATGAGCTTATAAAACAATAAAACAAGATTTGAAAATTAAATTGAGAATCAAAGCTAATTTGTATTAATAACAATATAAAGTTCAACTTGAAATGTAAAAACTGAAATAATCAACATAATATTTAAAACATTTAAAGACTACAAATAAACTCAGAAACTACACTACTCCTACTCTACTTGAATTACAACCGAAAAGAAGGGTATAAGCCACGCGAGCCCCAGAAGGATCCGTAATACATCATTTGTGCTTTCTCTTGGACGTTTAGAGCCATTAGATCACCTTCCACGTATCCCAAATGATTTCAACCCCTTGATTGCACATGCCACATCAACGGCATGAGATTGAGATGTTGCACGCGATTGATGACCAGCGAGCACGTCAGCGGTCATAATGTGTCAAGAAAGTACCAATTTGCCTTGTGTAGTTAATTTGACCAATTGCCGCGGTGTTTTAGGGCTTGAATTTCGCATTGGGGGGTTCTTTGGCGTAGAGGTTTTGGTTTTTTAATATATTTCGAAGTTTAGTTGACCGGGTATAAGTTTTGACCGGGTAAAATGGGTAAAACCGGGTTGGCCGGGTATAGTGGTTACCGGTATAGTTGAGTGGACGGGTATGGTTTGATGGGTTTGGGCTTTTGATTTTGGACTTAGGCTTAGGATTAAATTTGTACCCATTTAGCTAAAGGGACCAAGGTGCTATTTAAATTGGGTGACTAGACATGTAAATCAAAATGTCTTCCAAGCGGTCTTGTCAATCTCAAATAAACAAAGGACCAAATTTGCCAACTTTGAAAATTCCAAGGACTAAACATGACAATTAATCTTCGGGACTAAAACCTGCCATTTTGAGAATTAATTGTCCAAACTTGCAAATTCCTTCCCGGCCTCGCTTTTTGCATTTTCTTTCTCTCTGCGTTTTCTGCTTTGGTTTAGTTTCTGCTTTTTGTCACATCCGCACTGCATTGATTTACTGCCAAGAGATATTTTCCAGAAATACAAAGGTATGGTATTTCCTGTGTCGCTTTCCCAACGAGGATGAATGGAGTAAACAACTGTCATGACCTGTGACTGAATGGGTAATAAGGATTTTGATGATTTCTAACTACATATGAATAATAAAGGAAAGCAATTATAACAACTAAATCTATGATGCAATGAAGGAAATGCAACTAATTATGCAAGATTAAACTAAAATGCAATTAAACGTAATTAATGAAACATTGAATTAAATGCAACTACTCTAATTTTAAACCGTAAAAATGAACTACTATTTTTCTACAGCTAAACATGATATTTGAAAACTATTTGTGATTTAAAACTAATTTTATGGTTTTCTGATTTATTTTGAATTAAAACTAATTTGACATTTAAAATAGACTTAAAATACTAAAAATTAGGAAAATAAGCTAGAAAATTACAAAACTAATTTTCAAAAATCAAAATTAACTAAAAAAGAATTATCAAAACTGAATCACCATTTTTGACTTTTACCAATTTATTATGAATTTAATACTAGTAAAACTAATAAAAATGCTAGAAAATCTATTTAAGCTAAGAAAATTCGAAAATACTTTTTATGACATTTTTATTTTTCTAAACCAGAAATTTAAATTGCATTTGTCCGAGCTTTTCTAATTTATTTGAAAAAATGCTATTTAAAAATGCTAGAAAATGACATAAAATGCAAAATGAAATAAATGAACAAGTGAAAAATGTGAAAACCTCGACAATATAAAATAATACTAAGATGCAGGAAAATAATGAAATAACTTGGAGTGCAAGAACGAATGATATTTGGGCACACTACTAATATGAATAAGCACTCAAAGTAAGCAAAAGCTACTAAAAGCTACCTAAACCCTAAGCTAACCTAAACTAATCAGAAAACACCATCGCAACTAAATTGATCGGATAAGCACAAGATAGAAGCAATTGAGAATAACAGTTCTAACACCATATTCCAAACTACCTAAACTACCCACTTTGAAACTAATTAAGCTAGCTTAGAAAAATCGCAAAATAAACTAAAAAATACCTGAGTCCACAACCAACCAAAGATCTTATGTCTAAAATTTTAGCTTCTAAGGACTTATAATGAAGAAATTAAAATTCAAAACTATAAGTGTGATGGGGAAACGGGGTGATGCACGTAATCAGGTTATGAGGAATAAGACATTAGAAAGAAAAGTTCACCTAAATAAAGAAAGAGAGCTTCTAAGGAAACTCCTACAAAGAATCGATAATGATCCTATAAGTTCAAGTCTAAACAGGTAAGGCACAAGATCAGAATAAGCATTGCTTTGCCGTGATCAGCAACTTTAAGCACTTATTGAACTAGCTTATAAAAATCACTAAATTAAACTAAAAATACCTATTAAACAACCACCAACCGGATAAAGCATCCAAAATTTCAAATGATTTGAATCGAAAATGAGAAAATGAAAAATCCACAAAGTTTCTCAAACCAACCAATCGATAAGCATTTGAGAAGGAAAAGAGAAATTAAACGAATTGTAAAAAGATGCAACTAATGACAAAATGATCTTTAACTATCCTAAAATAGGCTAAGCTAATCAAACTCAACTTTAACAACTCAATTCTCGCTTAACGATCTAATCCAAACACCGCTTCAAGACTAATATAAAATTTCCAAATCGAATCTAATAACTAAACCATTCTAACCTTCAAATCAGATTTACATAACTAGATAAATCAATTTTATCGCCTAAACTACACTAATCCTTATATGATCTATCTAATGCAAATTTAACAGCTGAATGCAGATATGATTAACACTCAAAACAAACTTAACTAATGATAATCCAAAGAAGCATATGATCAGATAAACCTAATCTAACACAAACATAGCAGATTAAACTAGTAAATCACAAATCCAATCATAAAACAGATATTACTTACAACGGTCCACAGATGGCTTGCTTATCAAATCGAGAGTTACTATCCTAACCCGATATCAACCCAAAATCTATCACAAACAAAACTAAATCCATCCATGTCGAAATCCATTTAACCTTCTTCATTGAATCGATTTTGACTCGCTTGACTTATGTTGACTATTTTTTGACTTTTATGAAATTAAGAGCTTAAGACAAAATTCAGGAAACAATTAACTCACAATAAGCTACATTAGCTTAAATGAGCTTCTGAAAACAACTTTCAAAGCTTTAAAACAGATTTAGAACAAGATGGTTCTTGAGAAATTAAAATGTAAAACCTTATATTGCATTAATTAAAGTGAGATTACAAATCAAATGAAATAAATGTTCCTGAATTTAACAAACTATGAAAGCATTTAAATGACATTTGAAAAGTAAATTGGCAACAATTTTCTAAAAACGTGAAAATTGGACCCGGATCTCAGAGGTGAGAAGTGGGTTTTATAGCAAAAGCTTGAGCTTGGGAAGCTTCTCCGGGAGATCTAATCTGGACCCTGATCAATCAATCTCCCACACCTTCATTCTCTGCCTGCCCGATCTCTTGTGATGTGTTTCACCCCAACGTTCCCTTTGAATTGCTATCCAATAAAACACCAATCGGTATTAATGGGGTCTTCTGTAGCTCACTAAGTGTAGTAATGTGGGAAAAGGTAAATGGTAATGAAGAGGTAAACGTAAATCCATGGGATTTATCCGTTTTGGGAGCTTGGGTTTATTTATTATTATTTTTGGTCGGGGTTGGGAAATGGTAAATATGTCCGGATATATTAGATTATAAGGGTTTGGGGATTTGCTTAGTCGATTTTGTAATGGTTGGGCTTTTTATTTGGGTTTGTGTAATGGCTTTTGGACTTAGGCATTAAACCCATGTGCAACCATAAGGAACATTCATGTATTTTCACAAAATCCGGGGACCAAATCTAAATCAAAACTATCTTTGAAGGATCATTCTTGTCATTCTCAAATAAACCAGGGACCACTTTTGCCATCTTTGAAAATTCCAAGGACCAAACATGTCATTCTGGTTCTGGACTAAACCATTTTGAGAATTGATTGTCCAAACTTGAAATTCTTCCTACCGTTTTTAGCATCTTTTCTCTCTGCTCGTTTCTTTCTTATTGGCTTTTTGTTCTGCTTTTGTCATCCGCCTGCACATGCAAAACCTCAAGAAACACGCATATATTAAGCAATAACGGCTTCTTTCTTTAATATTTTGGGTCATTTTGATAAATAAAAGATATGTGTTTAAGCACATTATCGCATCATTCAGACGAGATATTGTAACGAACTCAAAATCAACTCACGCTTATAAAACCAAGGATTTCAATCTCTTTCTACTAAACCTATGAAGAAGTAGCAAAGATTCCTCAAAAGAGATTAAGAACCTTTAATTCTAAAACGCTACCTTTAATTCACATGTATATTTAATAGTTAACATTCTGACTTATGAGTGACGCTTTTCTTGAACTTTCATGTCAATCAATAACTCCAACATTTTTCAAACGACATGTTAGGATCACGGAGTAGAAACACAACAAGAATCTAATGATGGGAATAGATCTGATTTTCTCATTACAAACCCCAACCATTAAAATAGAAATCATTGTTAAATATGACTCTAGATGACCACCCATGGAAGTTACTTGTGTAATTACCTTGCTATTTTCCTATTTTCCTAGATTGCTTTTTTTTGAGAAATGAATTTCTTCAAATTTCTCATTTTATGATAACTTTATTCGAGAAAGATACAAAGCTAAGTCACAATTAGTTATCCACCTTCCCCTGAAAACTATTGCACACAAGAATGAGGTCCAGGTCCAGGTCCTAAGGTCCGATTTCACTGAGAATATCCTTTTTATGGCTAATTGACAATCATCTAAGAGTCAGAAACGGCTTTATTTAGACATCTCCGGATCCAAGTTGGCTTAACACTATTTCAAAGACATTTGCATTTTTGCAATTTGGCCCTTAGTCTTCTTTTCAACTACTAATTCAACGGGATTACCGCTTTATCGAAAGTCTTATTATGACTTTGAATTTTTCCTCTGCTTTATAGAAGTCTCCATACAACTTTTATAGCTTTAGATTTTTAATTTTAAAACATTTGGGCTTTATTTCATGTTAATTTTTGTGCCAAACTCCAAACCCTACGGCTTTTATAACAATAGAAACAATAGAAGAACTATCAAAAGAATCACATTGTCTATTAATGATCGACAGACTTTATGTACCCAACTATCATGGGAAAGGATTCTCTAAAGAAGACAAAGAACTAACTATCACCAAAAACTCAACATCTCTAATTATTATTTGACAAATATGGGGTGAAACAATTTTGTGGGAACAAAAAGCCATAAGTACCTTCGATGGGCTCTAAAGAGAACCAACTACTCCACGCTTAGCATCTAAACTCATAAGTAACTCTATCATTTCGATCTCCCAGAAATTTAAAATCCCAAATAATGAGATCCAGATGCTTAGCCTAATTTTAGATTATCTATGGTTGAACAAGCTAGGCTTGGACCTGGTCAATTCTTACTCTCACCAAATGAAGTCAACAAGGTGTCAAAACATATATTAACTTAGCAAATGCTTCGTCTAAATGAAGTTAAGTAATGCATATTTAAAATCACTCAGGGAAACTTGCAAATTCTTGGCCTTGTGAGCTAGAATTGTGATTTTATAGCTTGTCTAAGAGACTAGCAAACTTTTCAATCAAAAAGACTTAACAAAAGCTTAAAATTTTTAATATATATAATTTTTCATTTTCTAAGGAAAACGGGTTACAGAGTACACATTTAAAAATGCAAGTGCGGTCAAATCAAATCGAAGATTACCCTACCCCGAACTCGAAACATTGTCCTCAATGTTTAAAGCAGGGTATCAACAAATCTAAAAGCCGCTTATTATGCCAAAGATAAACGCTAGTAATAAGATTTCGATATCGATTTCCATCAGCATCGATCATGAAACTTGGTGGAGATAACAAGCACGCAGAAGTCTTCATATCGGGAAAATCCTAAACATAAACATCACAAACAACCAAACACGAGAAATAGAAGAGGCTAACCCCTTCACGCCACTTATTAGAAAATAGAAAGAAGATAGAAGGATAAGCATGGGTGCCTCCCACGCAAGCTAATGTTTTTGGTCACCAGTCGTTAGACCCGACTCGCCCTCACTCATTTTCTTTGGGAAGAAAGTGGTAGGGTAGAGGTCGTAAACGGTGTCCTCATTCCTCGAAAGAATGATTGGGTGGGTTGGAAAATGTCGGGCTCAAGCACCACATGAATAACTCCTCCAAACTCACATAAGGCATATGAAAGATCGATCCATCATCCCATTGGCTTGGGCGTGGATCAAGGAGCTAAGGATCGATGAGGAATACTCCAAAAAGTCGAGCTCATGGTATAGAAAGGTGTTACTCAAAGGTTCATCAACGAAGGTATCCAAGAGAGGATCCTTATCTCGAATGACATTGTTTTTAGCATAAAGCTCATCTATGTCAATATCCCGGGTTGAAAATCTTGTCTTCACATGTGTGCTCAACGGATAAGTGAGGGTCGACTCAACAGAAAAGAAATCATCATTTAGCAAGCTTTCAAGAAAAGGACATCTTGATTAGAGTCGCACCCGCCACCTCAATACCCGGCAATATTGGATCATCAAGAAATAAGTTCATTTCTCCCATATCGTAATCATAATAGGATTATCAAGAATATCAGTTGCCAACCACTTTTGTCTATTCATCAATCTCCATAATATCTTCTCAGATTCATCATCTCTTCATCTTGCATAACATCATATGACGGAGAAAAAAAGGTCTAACACGAGATGGGGACAAGTGGTGTGCCGAGAGTTAGCAATATCCACCACTCCTCTAATCGACTCAAAATCTTTGTCTAAGAGGATTAACTTCAAAAAGGTATAGTCATTCTTGAATTCAAAAAGTGGATTTGAGAAATCCCAGTAACCTCTCGAAATGTCAAGAGAATCACCAAAAGCCAATCACAATCACCACCGATAAATCCTCTGACTCACTTGGGATTGGTCAAGGCTCTCAACACTAGATGATTCCATTCTAATAGTGCAAGAGGTCGTCCCCATTATGAGAGTCAACGAATCAATAATGTTTAGAAAATATGATCGTCGATCTTTCCAAACGACGCCACTTCTCTCAACCGTGTGAGAGAAGGAAGAAGTGAAAAAGGCTACGAACGGAGTGGGTGTAAACACAACTTCGATCATATTCTTTCATTTGGATGGAATCCTCATCATCATCATCAATGTAAGTCTCGAGCCATCTGCGCCTTTCAAGTGCTTACTCCTCATTCCATTTCTTCAAGACACTTTTCGCAATCCTTTCGCTCTTCTTCTTCAAGTAATTTAACATAGATCTTTCATTAGATGCTCGATCTTCAAGTAATTCACCATAAGTTTTCGATGATGATCTTTCGATACCTGTTTATCCATAAATTCTTCAGTATATTAATACATCTTTGAAACTATCTTGAGAATTGCGGATGTTGTGGTTGAATCTCTTGGTATTGTGGAGGAGGTCAATAAGAATATCATAAGAACTTGCTCGTAAACAATGGATTCTCGACAACAACGAATTAAAGTGCGAACCTCCACAATACTCACAACAAGATGTGATTGTTGGGATTGGTCAGTAGTATATGGATAAGGTCATAACCAAAGGTCCGATTGTTATATTGAGTTTGACATTGAAAACCGGTGAGGACCTCCACAGAAAATAACTCCGTTCATGATACGGGTTGGTTAAGGAAATCTCGAGTGTCATTGTAGAGATTTGGGTTGTAGACAACTCTGCTTTCCATTTACAATGCTACAATCGGAACAATTCCCACCATTTTGAGATCCCCACACCATTGACAACCATAATGGTGAAGACATCGAGTATAGAAGAAAGGGGGTGAGTTAATAAAGAATTGACTGTTCAGTAGGGTAAAGAAGAATATATTTTGGTTTTTATAAACATAAAAGAAAACAATTTTTTGAAAAGGAAAATCTTTTTGATTTTTAATAAAAATATATTTTACAAAATAATAGGATCTTCAAACGGGGAAGTGCGAATCTTCAAAACACGCGATTTCTGACTTAATTCGAAGAAATCAATACATCCATTTCCCGCGTCATGATCCGGATTCAAACGGCAGAAGGATTAATGGGTAATAAGGTGATGATTTCTAAACTACGGTGAATAATAAAGGAAAGCAATTATAACAACTAAATCTATGATGCAATGAAGGAAATGCAACTAATTATGCAAGATTAAACTAAAATGCAATTAAACGTAATTAATGAAACGAATTAAAATGCAACTACTCTAATTTTAAACCGTAAAATGAACTACTATTTTTCTACATAAAAAATGATATTTGAAAACTATTTGTTATTTAAAACTAATTTTTATGGTTTTTCTTGATTTATTTTGAATTAAAAACTAATTTAAGACATTTAAAATAGACTTGAAATACTAAAAATTAGGAAAATAAGCTAGAAAATTACAAAACTAATTTTCAAAAATCAAAATTAACTAAAAAGAATTATCAAAACTGGAATCACCATTTTTTGACTTTTTACCAATTTATTATGAATTTAATACTAGTTAAAACTAATTAAAATGCTAGAAAATCTATTTAAGCTAAGAAAATTCTGGAAAAATACTTTTTATGACATTTTTATTTTTCTAAAACTGAGAAAATTTAAATTGCATTTTTTCGAGCTTTTCTAATTTATTTGAATAAAATGCTATTTAAAAATGCTAGAAAATGACATAAATGCGTAGAAAAATAGCAAATGAACAAAGAAAAATGTGAAAACTTCCGAATAATATAAAAAAATACTAAGATGCAGGGAAAAATAACAGAAATAACTTTGGAGTGCAAGAACTATGATTTGGGCACACTACTAATATGAATAAGCACTCAAAATAAGCAAAATGCTACTAAAAAGCTACCTAAACCCTAAGCTAACCTAAACTAACTGTAAAACACCTAATCTAAACTAAATTGGATCAGATAATCACAAGATAGAAGCAATTGAGCACCATAACAGGTTCTAACACCATATTCCAAACGGCCCTAAACTACCCACTTTGAGCACTAATTAAGCTAGCTTAGAAAAATCGAAAAATAAACTAAAATACCCCTGAGTCCACAACCAACCAAAGATCTTATGTCTAAAATTTCAGTTTCAAGGACTTATAATGAAGAAATTAAAATTCAAAACTATAAGTGTGATGGGAAACCAATGATGCACAGAATGTGTTATGAGAGGAATAAGACATTAGCAGCTAAAAGTTCCACCTAATAAGCTAAAGAGAGCTTCTAAAGGAAACCTACACTGAATCCCATAATGATCCTATAAGTTCAAGTCTAAATGCATAAGGCACAAGATCGAAGGCTACCAAGTTGCCAAACAGTCCTAGACTAGCAACTTTAAGCACTTATTGAACTAGCTTATAAAAATCACTAAATTAAACTAAAAATACCTATTAAACAACCACCAAATGTAGGATAAAGCATCCAAAATTTCAAATGATTTGAACTGAAAATGAGAAAATGAAAAATCCACAAAGTTTCTCAAAAACCAACTGATAAGCATTTGAGAAACGATGAAAGAGCAATTGACTTAGAGTGTAAAATAGATGCAACTAATGACAAAAATGATCTTAACTATCCTAAAATAGGCTAAGCTAATCAAACTCAACCTCGTAACAACTCAATTCTCGGCCAATCCATCTAATCCAAACAACGGCTTCAAGACTAATATGCAAATTTCCAAATCAGAATCTAATAACTAAACCATTCTAACCTTCAAATCAGATTTACATAACTAGATAAATCAATTTTATCAGCTAAACTACACTAATCCTTATATGATCTATCTAATGCAAATTTAACCGCTTGAATGCATATGATTAAGCACTAAAACAAACTTAACTAATGATAATCCCAGAAGCATATGACGATAAACCTAATCTAACACAAACATAGCAGATTAAACTAGTAAATCACAAATCCAATCATAAAACATATATCACTTAACGGTCCGGCCGCTATGGCTTGCTTATCAAATCGAGAGTTACTATCCTAAACCGATATCATCAACCCAAAATCTATCACAAACAAACCAAATCCATCCATGTCAAATCGATTAACCTTCTTCATTGAATCGGATTTTGACTCGTTTGACTTATGCGTTGACTATTTTTTGACTTTTATGAAATTAAGAGCTTAGATAATTCGAAACAATTAACTTACAATAAGCTACATTAGCTTAAATGAGCTTCTGAAAACAACTTTCAAAACTTAAAGCAGATTTAGAACAAGATGGTTGCAGAGAAATTAAAATGTAAAACCTTATATTGCATTAATTAAAGTGAGATTACAAATCAAAATGAAATAACAACTGAATTTAACAAACTACAATATGAAAGCATTTAAATGACATTTGAAAAAGTAATTGGCAACAATTTTCTAAAACGAAAATTGGACCGTTGACGTGAGGTGAGAAGTGGGTTTTATAGCAAAGCTTGAGCTTGGGAAGCTTAGGAGATCTAATCTCACCCTTGATCAATCAATCTCGCCACCCCTTCATTCTACGCCGCCCGATCTCTTGGTGATGTGCCACCCAATCAAACGCTTCCTTTGTCCTTGGCTATCCACGCGTACACCAACGATACGCTGTCGGGTCTTCTAGAAGCTCACCTAAGTGGGGTAATTATGTAGGGAAAAAGGGTAATGGGTAAAACGGTAACCATGGGATTTATCCGTTTTGGGCGTTTGGGTTTATTTATATTATTTTGGTTCATCGTCATGGGTTGGGTAAAATGGGGTGGATAAACCGATATTAGATTATTAAGGGTTTGGATTGGCTTGGTGGATTTTGTAATAGTTGGGCTTTTATTTGGGTTTGTGTAATGTTTTGACTTAGGATTAACATTAAACCCATGCAACCATAAGGAACATTCATGTATTTTCTGAAAATCTAGGGACCAAATCTGTAAATCTGAAACTATCTTTGAAGGATCATTCTTGTCATTCTCAAATAAACTAGGACCACTTTTGCCATATTTGAAAATTCCAAGGACCAAACACATGGATTTCAATCTTGGGGACCAAACTACTTTTGAGAATTGATTGTCCAAACTTGCAAATTCCTTTCAGGCCTCGGTTTTTAGCATCTTTCTCGTGCCTCGGTTTTCTTCGGGCTTTTTTCTTTGTCTCCGTTTTGTCATCCGGTAAAACCTAAAAGAAACACGCAATATTAAGCAATAATCGGCTCTTTCTTGGTTATTTTGGGTCGGATAAATAAAAGATATGTGTTTAAGCACTTTATCCCCCAAAATATAATTCAATACACTGCTCCACGATCCTTGATGAAATGATATCAAGATCATGCTTTGATTCTCGGAGTGTCGAACTGAAGTCGCGAGATCGCAATGGCACTCCGTTGTCGCGCAGATGACGATTACATAAATACGTAACCATAGTCTTTGAGTTGTGTTCTCATCCAAATGACTTGAGCACAACACGCCGATATGGCTACATATTCTACTTCGGTTGAGGACAACGATGTACAATCCTACTTTTTCGATTGCCATGACACCAGTTTATCACCAAGAAATTGTAAAGCTCCCGAAGTACTTTTCCGTGATCAAGCATCCTCGTGGGTCACACCAAAAGCGATTAGTTCAAAACCATAATCCTTCTGATACGTATCCCCAAGTTAATGGTTCCCTTTATGTATCTGGAGGATTCTTTAGCCTCAGAGGTGGGTTTTAGTTGGTCGCACCCATAACGAGCAAAAAATATACGGCAAAAAGACAATATCAAAGTCATAGTGTTAGATACATGAGTGACCCAATAATACTACGGTATTTTGTAGGGTCCACCAATTTCCCATGTAAATCGGCCCAGCTTCTTGGTATGAGCCATTGGTGTATAGGTGTCGCGTGTTTTCATTCCAAATTTGTTTTAACAATTCAAGGGCATATTTGGACTGACTCAAGAAAATACCACGGGATGATTGATGAACTTTGCCCCGGAGAAACGCGAGTTCACCCATCATGGACATTTCAAATTTTTCTTCATTAGTTTTGCAAAAGCGATTGAAAACTTTTTATGTGTAGACCCAAAAATGATGTCATCCACGTAAATTTGAACAATTAAGATATGTGCCCTGATATTGTATATAAAGAGTTGGGTCAACCGAACCTTTGGTGAAATTATTAGCAATGAGGAAAGATGATAACTTGTCGCATTCATGCCCGAGGTGCTTGTTTGAGACCATACGAGCTTTTGTTCGCTTTGTAGACGATTCGAAACCGTGAGATCAACCATCCGGTTGGTCGACATAAACCGCTTTGTTGTCCATTGAGAAACGCAGCGACATCCATCCGGAGATCGGTCATATTCATATGAGCCGCTAACGCGAGAAATATCCAACGTACCAAGACTGGCAACCGGAGCAAAAGATTCTTCAAAGTCAATACCCTCTTCCCGACGTGACTTACCGATAACATTTCCCTCAGCATCCAATTTGTTTTTCCAAATCCATTTGACCAATGACGAGACCCTGTTGGTCTTTCAACCATTTCCCATACTTCAAGACGCTTGAATTGGTTGAGTTCTTCTTGCATGGATTCAATCCGCTTGTCTTTTGTCATTAGCGCCTTTGATGTTTTGCCCGAGCGCATGAGTGAATAAATGCAATGTTCACCGTCAGGCGGCGTTGTCTCGAACCATCGGTTGATTCGGTTGCCAATAATGTTTTCCAGAGGATGTCTTTCGCCCATCTATGTGTGGAGGGTTGAGCATTGCGCATTCGAGGATTCAAATGGTTTGTTGATTTCGCGACATCCATCGCAGCGGATCCCATTATAAAATGGGTTAAAGAACGCATTTGATCAAAATCGCAGTGGGGTACTTCATTCAAAATATCATCAGCCGGTTCATCATTGTTGGAAGCGGTTTGTTCAACCGTTGTGTTGGAGTCAACAGGTGGTGCTTCTTCAACCGTAGTTGTTGTAGCGTATCGTATAAGAGTATTATCGTGCAAGCGGAAACATCGGATACACCGGAGCACGCTCATCAATATCGCCACAACAAATGAAGCAAATAACCTTTCCATTTGTTGACGTAAGTCGGGGCTTTGTTCACCGATGATGTTTGGGGAAAGCGAAGGCTAGACCGGTTCTAAGTCGTTACTATCGCCATTTCCAGAAGTTCACATAAAATGAGCATGAATCGTAAATAACAAAACCCAAAGAACCTTATCACCCATTGATCGTAGTTTCTCGAGTGAGCATTGGAGGCTATCAAGTGATCCACCTCATTGAATTGACGCTTAAAGCTTCAAACATCTTTGCAAACCAAGGGTTCCTTCATAATGTTCCTTTGATGATGATTGAAGTCATTCAGGTATGCGGTTGAACTTGAAGACTTGGTGGTGGTTGAACCATTTGAGGTTGTGGATTTGGCGCAGTTGTGAGTATGTTGTTGATTAAATTGTTGTTGATAAATTGCTTGTTGTTGATTCCATTGTTGATGTGTGAGAGTTAGTTGTTGCGGCTGAGGATGAGGATAACTGTAACGGAAATAGTTAGAGTATGGTGGTTGTGACATGTTGATAAACTTGTGTTGGTAAAATGGATCTTTGTAGTCGAATGAACCTTTGTTGATGAAGTATCCTTAGGCGTAGAAATCACAATAGCCAAGTAACACTTATGTGTAAAATCACCAAAGTTACGCGTAACAATCAAGAGTTGCCATTTAGCTTAATGCCAGAAGAGAAAAGCACGCCAGTTGCGCGTAGAAAGTTACGAGGATTATCTATGCGTAAGATGGGTTTAGGCGTAAGATAAATCTTGTTTAGGATTTCTACGCGCGCTTTATGCTTATGCGCGTAATTTAGGGTTTTATCCAAGTGATCTTTTACACTTCACGGCAAAAGATATCCAAAGTCGACGTGATTTTCGCACTTATCCAAGTAAGAAACGAGTAAAACCACGAAAATGAAGATCAAACCAGGAAAGACTTACGTAGTTTTAGGGTTTCACCACGTAGGTTTACTCAGAATTTGATATTGCTCAAATATGTTTCTAAACCAGTTTTTGTGTGATGAAATAGCTTCAAGATCACCAAATAACACAAGAATGTGAGATTTGATGAACCAAACCTTCTAAAACAAGCACGCCAGAACTATACCCACTAATAAAACTAGCTCAAAAACCATGATCCACGCATAAAGTTTGAAACTTTTTGCCAAAAACAAGTATTTTAACACCTTAAAACGTTGAAAGTACAAGAATCTTGGATTAAAAGTGTAAAAAACAAGTTTTGAAGCTTAACCAAAGAACACGCGTATCTTTAGCCACAAGACCCAAAACCAAAAAACTTCAAAACAAAAGTGTGCACCCAACTATTAGGCGATTGATACCACTGTTAGGTCACAAGGTTTACCACACAAGCTTATAAGAAATATAGAGAGGCGATTGAAAAAGAAACCAAACACACACACACGATATAAGTAAGACCGGTTATACGTAGAGAATATGTGAAAGGAATAACTTGAACAACCAACCTTCAAATGAAGGTTTATATTTATAGGCAAGGTGCAAGGGCAACACTCCTACTCCTTCCCTTTCTCCTATGGGCTTGGGCCTAAGCTCATGGGCCTTCTTCATAAGCTTAAGGCTAATAACAAACATAAAGGCCATAATAAGCTAACTATTACATATGAGTAACTCACACTTGAATAAGGTTTAGGAGTGATTCCAACAAGTCGTATCATACATATACATAAACTCTATGAACTCACTCAACCTTTGTGTTGACACTTTTAGCAATGTATTTTTAGGTAACTAAGGCATTCATCATAATGCGGAACCATCATAGGGTCAGCGGTCGGCATGCGTGCGTATCACATGGATTACTGTTTTAAAACATCGTTTGACTTACGCAAACTTATTCGCATATTGATTTCATTTGGGACCTATATTTTGTAAACTCGATTATTTTATTAAATCAGCGATGTATTTTCCGCGACACTTTAGGTGGATCAATGATGATTGTTGATTATATGACCGTCAGTGACCAGTCGTCCATTACCGGCAGGTAATTTGGGTGTGATGATTGGTATCGAGCAGCTTATAGAGAACTAGTTTGCATCATTGACCTAGACTATCTACATCATTAGCATCTCATTATTTCATCATAGTGCATAGTCACTATACATGCGTTTCACGCACATTTTACAGTTATTTTTTCATTTCAAAATCGATTGTCACATAGATGCCTTCAAATACCCATCACATCACACTCATCACTTTGACATGGAGTACTGCCGTCATTCCCTATTACAATTTTAACATTAGTTGACTCAACACCGATAACATGGATGATGAGGTGAACCCTTTTAGGAGCCGAGTTGCACCTACACCATCGCGATCACTATTGATTCACCGTAGGATCAGGACAATTTTTATCATTAGGTTGGGACAGATTATACCATTTGGTAGAACTTATAGGTTTAGTCCTAATGAACCTATTTTCTTAACTCACTACAAGGATTTTCATTATCATCATTGTCATCTAGAGTACCATCCGTGCCATCACGTCTCATAGACACTACTCATACACGACTTGCAGCTTGGGAAGCTTGCATGATTTGACACACCATTATCATTTATCACTAAGACTATAGACACTACAGTCTCATAGGTTTGAGGACTGTGAGATTTCTAGGGCTATTGCTGCTAGAACGCCTACTACTCCTACTTGAAACGATTTGACCATCAACAGGAACAGATAATAGGTACCTTTCAATCTTATGCAATCTTTATCCCTTATTATCTCCGCAATAATCACAACCTTTGTTTATTTCATTCCATATTCCAAGTGCCCAATTTTCAATCATTTCTCGATGATACACCACTATCTTACTAGGGGTTAAGCCAACTTTATTCTTGACCAATTTGGAGACTATTATCATTCTATGAGGTTTCCCAGTGTATCCTACAAACCATTCAACAAATTATATTTCAAGTTACTTTGCTACTACTTCATAACATTATTTCACTTAATTTTATTTCAAGCTATTCTACACTATCTTAGAAACATTGTTTCATAAAGTTTTAAAACAAGTTGTTTCGTTACCACCCTATCAATTGGCTTTCAGTCATTTTATCAACTATTTAATACCATCATGCGAAACGATTTTCATGATTACTTCGAAAAATTATTGAGCCATTATCTTAAAACAAAGCGTTGAATACCATCTAAAACTTGAGGAGGAACATAATATAATTTCAACAAAACCAAGCATCACATCATTTGTCCTCGATTATACATGGCATGATCACCTATGTATAATTCAGGAAGAATTATGTCATGAAAGTAACAAGCATCATTTCAAATCTCTTAAAACAATCTTCACTCAAAAGCAAGGCTTTGTAATCAGATAAATTGTTCATAAACATTTTTGTTACACTCTATAGAAGCCTACGCCATTCATCCTCACTCAACCGATAAGTTAGAATTTGACGAGTGACCTTTTTAGGAAAGGCTTCTTATACCATCTATGAGGAGGATTCCTCGATACAAGAAAACAATGAAAGCATTCTAGGATTTCGGGATTACCAACAAGGACTAGAAGTAGGTAGCGAGATCTTTCAAAACCTAACAAAAATATCAAGACATCATGAGACATTCCGAACCACTATTTTGGACTAGAAGCCAAATTATATCATTTCAAAAGTACTAGCTAGACCGAGTTACAAGATTTAGTACCTGACGTATACACACTAAGCAACATCATAGGGATAAACCAAGTCTTCTAAATGAGACTACAGAACATTTCACTAAACATGGCCTCAACAATATGTGAACTTCCCTACAATGAGTTTCCCTTAAAGGAAAATTTGGTTAAATTTAGGTTATCGATATAAACTTTCCATAAGGCATTGTGTTCTCTAGAAATTACAGATAGCCTCACTTTCATATCAAGAGATGCAACATGTTTGAACATATCGGACAATCAATGACTTTCCATCTACAAGTGAAATTAGAACAAACATTCTTGACATAGTATGATGATATCTATTTTCTTACCAGCATGATAGCAATATAAGTGATGAAATATTTTAGAAGCACTCAACATTGGGACAAATCTTGAAAATCAATCACTACACCACATCACTTGAATATTTAAGGTTTTGCGACTTTACAACATAGAGCATGGAAACACTTCGATAATTAAACAATAAACATTTTAGTCATGGAGACTAAACACCTTAGGCAAGTAAGATTCAAATCATGACATTCGGGCAGAAAGCGAGGAATTACAATTGTTATCCATAATCTATTCTTTTCAATAAGGTCATTTTTCGACAGACTTAACATTTTGAAATTTGGCACGAGACCGTAGTATCAATTTAGTTGTACATAATATAAGGAAGCCGATTTTCCTTAGATTTCTAGCAATCATTTCAATCTTTCCATGGAATCTATTAGGACATGAGTATCACCTATTATCCTCAGCTCAATGGTTAGAGTGAGACAATTCATTTGAAGATATGCTCAAAGTATGTGTGATATTCTAGAAATGATTAGGTAAATCATTCTTCATCGAACAAGTTCCTTTACAACAATAGTTATTACATGAACATATTGACTACACCATTTGAGGCACTCTAAGGTCGAGGTGTCAATCACTTATTCACGGGTCAAAACCAGGAAAGTCCAACTCACTAGTCAATGACTCATTCATGAAACAACAAAGTGATCGTGAGATCAAAAATCGATTACAAATAACAACATATAGCTAGATAAGCCGTCGATATCGACGCAAAATATTGGAAGTATGTTCCATAGTAAAACCATTGGAATTTCAAGTTGGCAACAAATATATGTTCAATGTCCCGTCTTGGAAAGGCGTAGTACGATTTAGAAAACATTGGGAGACCCAATGCGACTCAAATACCCTCATCTTTTCACAAGTAACACCGTAAAATCTAACATGGACAGAATTCAAGGACTGAATTCATTTTTGGTTGGGCGAATGTGACAACTCGTAATTTCAGGTCATTTTATAAACTTTAAAAGTTTCACTATTTCATCATTTATCGTAAACTACATTTACAAGTATCAAATTCGCGTAACCTTAATGGTTTAGCTGCGAATTCATGAACATTCATCAAGGACATTTCATATAGACTAGATTTAGTCTACATATCATCAATAACATCATTTCATATCGGTTCATGCATGGCATTTTTTAATTAAACGCTTATTTTCTTATTAAATAAACGTTATCGCGTAATTAATTATTTTGAACAATTGGTCCAATACTTCCAAAAATTATTCCGATATATTTTTATACTCATATTAAAATTGTAAAAATAATATTATGAGTTTACCCGGTGTTTTAAATTTATTTCGTATATAAATCGTTATGTTTATATAATTACGACGGTTTTCTTAAATACTACACGATAAATATTTATTTCACTCAACTCTTGTAAGAAATGTATTTTTATAATTTTTATGACTTCAATATATTTTATCTTGACCCGTTAAAATTTATTTTTATCTAACGCTACCCTAAATACTCAAATGTGTATTCAACTTACCACATATCTTCAAGTAACTTACACTAAACTACACTTGAACATATTTAAAAAAAAATATATATATAAAATATGACTAACACCCCCTTGTCGACACAAGGGGTGAGTCATGTGTGTATTGTAAAATATCTTCCAAGTAAATGCATATTACTTCACATTAATAACACATACTCAAACATATCTCAAGGTGAAAACATTTTTCTTCCTCTCTTCTCTCTTGCAACCGGCCACACAAGGACCAAGGAAGAATCATCATAAAAATTTTCAAGACAAGAATTTAACACTCTAGTATCACTCTCTATTAAGGTTGTGCAATAAAAACCTTGGGTGATTAGGAAAAATCCTTTGTTCTCATAAACCTCATCAAGTTTACTAGTAAGCATCCATATTCATGATCATATTTCATATTCATTGTTATATTCATTTCATCATATTTGAGAAAACATGCAAGTCATATGATGTTTATACCACTTTTTCATTGATTTTAAGAGTTATATATATTTATGTCATCCTATAATTACTCCTTGTTATAAATCACTCTTGGTGATGTCTAGGAACCCATGACACCCTAAGAAGGTGTATGGTAGGATTAGAATAGCTTCGGAGTTGTTTTGAATGGGTTAGAATAGGTTTGGCGCGAGAAAAACTCATTTCGACAAGTTTTCTAAAGGGTCTGTCCTTATTTTCGAAATCTGGAAAATTCAACAGTGGATAAAAATTTTTGGCCTAGATATTTAGAAAATACACTTTAAAACGAAAACGAGGCCGCTTGAACGGATTAAAACGGAGCTATAACGAAGAAGTTATGAATTTTTCAAGTTTGACGACGAAAACTATTTGTTTCAGAAAATTCAGCATGTAATCTCGACTTTTTACGAGTAAAAAATGAGGCTTAGGCGTTATAAATTATGTCGACTTATCAAAAATATATTAGTATATATTATTACGATTCCGAGGACATATAAAACGTAGAAAACGGACTTATAACGACAAAGTTATACACATTTTAAACAAGTTGCCGTAACTTTTATTATAAGTACAATTATATGTTTCTATTAGGCAAATATTACGGCCAACATTGACCATGTTAAGGGTCGTCTTTAACATCGATGGAGTACTTTTTATAACGTGATGTCTTCTAGTAAAAGTAAGTTCGCCAAGTATATTTTCCAAAATGTTCAACCGTTCGTCAAGCGGAGTTGTAACGAATAAAATACGGTCACTTAAATTTTGCCGAAAACCATTCTTAAACAATATTTTGGACAAAAGTACCATACTTTACTAATATTTTTCTCCATGATCGAGACCTCTAGGATGAAAACTTAAATGCTAAAACTTTGAGATAATGATACAAGCTTCCCAAAACAGTTGAGTTCGTTTCCTAAACTCGACGTGCACCATTTTACGACTAGCTTTTCGAGGCCATTTTAGTCACTTTCATGAAAATTTCAACGACATTATTTTACGACGAAAAGTTATAATTTCACAATAAATCATTAAATGATTATCGTAAGATATCATTTCAACGTAAATACTTGTAAAGTATTTTATAACATGACGAGATGTCATAAACATATATTTCGACAATAAAATTCTATTTTCAAAAGCGTACAAGTGGTATAGATTTCATATGAGTTTGTATGCACGACATTACATCGTAACTTATCATAGAGCATATCATTCATAATAGGTCACGGTCAGAGGTTGCGCCTCATTTCAGTATTGCCTTTACATCAGTATTATCATTGCAACAGGTGAGTTTTCATAGCCCCGATTTATTCAAGTTTTTACTTTATTTCAAACCTACGGGGGAGAATACATTGCACATCATTATTTTTATGCGAGCCCAAGTATATTCAAATTCATTACATTGCTTAAGTTACCTCATGCCAATTGAATGTCCCCATTATATAACATGAACCGTTAATTTCATAGAAGCGAGGGTGAGTGGATAGATCTATCGAGGGTGACTCCTCCATCCGGGTTGGTGGATTCCAACTGGTTAAACGGATGCATTTCATTTAATATCATTATTTGAGTTGTTTGGCAAACACTCTGTTGGGGCTTAACATCATGATCGCCTAGTTTCTGTCATGGACTTATAGCAATTGTATCATTTTTGTGATATCATTGTCATACAAACTTATACTTGTGGTAGTCGTATCATACATATACATAAATTCTATGAACTCACTCAACCTTTGTGTTGACACTTTTACCAATGTATTTTCAGGTAACTAAGGCATTCACTTCATGGCATGCATGTGGACATATCATAGAGTCGCGTGACGACGCCTCACATGGGATTTATTCATTTTTAAAACATCGTTTGACTTGTACCAAACTTATTTTCCGCACATGTTGATTTCATTTGGGACCTATATTTTGTAAACTCTGATTATTTTATTAAATCAAGCGATGTATTTTCCAAACGACACTTTAGGTCGTTCAATATAACTGTGATTGTGGTGCTATGACAGTCAACTCCCAGGAATTCCATTCCGCTGCAAAACAGGTAATTTGGCGGTGTGACAGATAGTCCACCTAACCAAACTAAAATAGTAGCATTTTCATTGCATTTAGTTTTAGCAGTTTATACCTAACCATCACAATGAAAATTTTGTTTCTGCTTACACTGTATTTTCATGTGTTTTTGAGAAATAATAGTTAGCTTCATCTATTTCCTTTTACCTTCTCTCACTAATGCTATTATTTTGATTATGTTTATGCAGTGACGGTGGAACCTGCAGCTGCAGAGAAAAGGAAGACAAGGAACACTGAAAAAAATAAGGAAATCTAACCATTAGCTTACCAATGTGGATATTTAAAGTGGCAGCCTTAAAAATTGATATGTTTTCAAACATATTCCTGCTCTAGCTGCAGAAATATGTTCCGAAACATTGTATTCTTTTGTGTGAAAATTAGACAAAAGGCATGGCATGTTTGCATGCCAAGATACTCCTATTTTGTGCCACGCTTACAGCCTGGCAACAAAAGTATGCAATGGCGTACGAAAATGCTGCTCTTATGTGACAATCTTGCACTATAACTGTAAAACTATGCAAAGGCTGGATGCAACATATTTTGCCCACCATTCCAGCAATTAGTACATATGAATCTAATGTGTGTTTTAAAAGGTTTGCCAAGTTTTGTATGCTGCACATTCTTGCAGCAGCTATCCTTGCAATCTTATGGTTTTCTAGCAGCAGAAATATGTGCTAAAAGATTGTATTCTTTTGTGTCAAACTTAGACAAAAGGTATGACATGTTTGCATGGCAAGATACACCTGTTTTGTGATGTGCAATGGCATGCAAAACTGCTACTCTTATGTCACAAGCTTGCGCTATAGCTGCAGCAGTCAATTGCAACAACTATCATTGCAATCTTATGAATTTTAACATTGCTATCTTCGACAAATTGGTTGCTAAATATTTAACGAAAACACCCGCGGCAACGCGCGGGCTCGAAACCTTGTTTATGTTAAACTTCATTAACATGGTTAATGCCTTATTATTTGATAATGTTATAGGATAATGTGAATACATTGAACTGTGTGAAAGTTATGAAATAACTTATATCAATTTATAGAAAGAAAATGATGTTTTAAAATCTCCATATAATGCGACGTTTACATAAAAAGTGCAATTGAAGTTCAATGGCTATAAATTAGAAGTTTATGAGCCAATATTATTTATTGGCATGACCGGTTGAACCATCCTGGATCAATGTTGATGCGAACCATATACAAAAACCATGAGTTCTTTAAAGGTGATTTAATTAGTTTTATTGTTCTCAATGAAAGTGCATTGTTCATGTATCACCACCAAATTAAAGTAAGGACTTTGTCCTATAAAGTTTTGGAAATAATATAAAGGGCATGTATGTAGGCCTATACATGTGGCATATGGATCATTTTGATTTATAAAATCGATGTATCGTCAAAATGATCATCAAATACGCTACTTAAAGTTAGCATGATTAGTGGCTCGACTTATAAAATACGAGCATGGATTTCCAACTTAAATTATTGAGAATGGTGTTGAATACTTTCAAGTATTGAGAAATTATTGGAATAAGTGTTGAACTTAAAAGTAGCCCATGTTCATACTCGAATTGCTTTTGTTGAAACGTTCATAAAACGTCTTCAGTTGATTGCAAAGCCAATAATTGTGAGAACAAAAATATAAGTACTATGGGGCATGTTTATTTTGAAGATTTAACAAGAATTCGCATCATGTCAACAAGATATAACGAATACTCCCCAATAAAATGGTTTATGGTCACGAACCATATGTTTCCCATATAAGAATTTTGTAAATGTGCGATATATGTTTCTTGTAAATCCACCACAACGCACAACAATGGGATGTTGAAATTGATAATTCATTCAGGGGAGAGAATGAGCAGCGATAAATTTGGAATGAATTATGATATAAATGTTGATCCTCATACTAATGAATATGAACTTAAGGTTCAAGGGACAAATAACATTCCAAATCTAGTAAATGCCAGACGTGTTTAGTAACCTAAAGAGTTAACTAGATCATATATACGCTGCTAGTGCTCCAATTATAATGTATGTCCCAACATGACAATCAATGATTGGTAGTGAGTCTATGGCATAGCTGCAGCATGATAGACTAATCGATTCCAAGTAAAAATCCTCGAATGAATAAATAAAATGGAGCAAGAAAATTAAGATGATCGAATCGAGGTAATAAAGACCCCATAGTCTCCTAAAGAGACACTAGACATGAAGGTAATTGGAAAAAACCCCGGGTACGTGAAAAACTGTGAGATCTCAATAAATGATATACTGCAATGTCTAGTAAAGTGTGGAATCGAAAAGTAACGAATCAACGTCGATATGGTAATGATTATGTAAATAAATAAGATAGCGTTATAATCATGGTGAGGATCATGGAAGCATACCTGCAGGAAGTGCAAATGTATAAATGAATGGCCAAAAGATGTAAAGACGCAAGAGCTAATGAAATATTAAAGTCTCTTGTGACAAGACATGGTTAGTGGGACTTGAAGTCCGTACATATGAATGTGTAATTATTGTATATGCATTGGTCATTATTAGAGAGCGAATTTAAAGTCTTGAAACTATTATATTTAAGGCATAATTGATTGCACACAAATATTTTCGCAAAGACTTTGCATATAGAGACCTGATCCCAGGTGGTGGATCCAATAATCTATTTAATATTTATAAATATGGCGATATGATAACAAATAGATATGCGTCTAAAAGATAAATGAATAGAGCTCATGTGATGTTGAGATTTAAGGATATAAAATGCATGCAGCATGCTAGTGATTTTTTTATGCTTAAAGCATATAAGAAAAGTTTTTAAGAACACTACTTGATTGTATTGAATGAATCATATTTTTGGCATATGTTTTATAATATCACTAGTGTATAGTATTATGCCAAATAAAGAGTTATGTGTGTATATGAAACTTTATAAAGAGATCTTGATTTGAATATTGGTTAAGTTTCATACAATTTTATTTTATAAATATAAAGGCAAGTGAATGTATAAAAATTGAATTTGAAACAAAAGACACATTTTGTCTTAGCTTACGAATTGAACATCAGAAGGATGATATATGTGTGCATCAACTAAAGAAAGATGCTAACTATCTTTATATGGATAAACGACACTCATGTTTATGAGGTCACATGATGTTGGAAAGACCCACTTTACTTTTAAAGATGATGATCACAATATCAATTTATATATGGCATACTAAAATGTGTATATGTGAAGTAAAATGATGTACTTAAATGAGAATGTATGACGTATCTTAATCCTTAAATTGGATATGAGAACAACATGCAGAGAATATTTATTCAAGTGATTCTATCAAGACACATTAAGGTGCATTCACTGATTCAATGAGCTTAAGTGATGTGATCATTAGGGGGAGAGAATATACGCGTTGTACTCTTTTTCCCTTGACCACGGTTTTGTCCCCACGGGGTTTTCCGGCAAGGTTTTTAATGAGGCAACATCCCCAAGCGTATAAAGGAATTATGTACTCTTTTACCTTCGCTAAATTTTTGTCCCATTGAGTTTTGTCTAGTAATGTTTTAACGAGGCATAATCCTCAAATGGACATCCAAGGGGGAGTGTTATGGATAAATATAGAATGAATGTCCATATCTCTTATTCTTAGTAGTTATCTTATTTAGAATAATGTATCTTGTGCAATACTCCACCTTTGTAACTATATATACATGCCTCCTTTGAAAGATGAATAATACAATTTTTTCTTTACATCTATCTTCTTCTTGTTCTTGTTATTTTCTTCTTATTAGTTTTACAACAGTATAAACAAAAAATAAGCTAAAAAATTGAGGAATGAGTTGTACTTTTCAACCGATTACATTGTACTACAAAACAAAACATTTTTTTTTTTAAATATTCATTGGAGGACCCAAGAGTAAATCCAAGGTGGTTCCTCGACTTATTTGACACGGACAAGTCTATTTGTAAAAGGATCTTGTCGGATATCAGGCCAAAGCAACACAAAGAATGAAAATTATATCGTTTTAAATCTTATAGTCAAACATATATTAGAGATAAAAGCATCATATAACTAAACAACATTTTTATAACCAAACATATATTCACAAAAATTGTTAAATGTTAAATCTATGTATAAAAAGGACAATCAACAGTAGCCTACTTTCTTAGATTAAAGGAAAATATAATAATATCATTTAAGGGTCCGTCTGGTTTGTAGGTGGGTTTAGGGTTTGAATTTGGATTTGGATTTAAATTTGGATTAGAATTTGAATTTGGATTTGATGTAGGAGAGAGAAAAAATATTTAATAGTATTCATTATTTTAAAAAATAATTTTGTAATAAAATTATTAATTAAAATAAATATAGAAAAAAATAAGAGTAGAAGAGAAAATAGGCCCACTAAAAATATTAATATACATCAAAACCCATTAACACCCTTATCTTCAATCTACCATTCTTGAATTCATTCATTCTCTAAAAATATACAACCAAACAATCTTTAAATGTCACATCACATCAAAACCCATTACACACCCTCATACCAAACGTGCCCTAAGATAAGTAGCCACTTTCTAGGAGACACGTATTTGATAGCTGTGACCAACACTCCAACATTTGACAATTCCCATAAAATATTTAGTAGTATTTTATTACTTCATCTTCTCCCACTTCATCTTCTCCTGCTTCTTTTCTTCTACAACATTTGCAAATCTAACATTCATCTTCTCCGACTTCTTTCTTCTTCAATTTAGATACGCCAGACAATTTTTTAGGGGGGCAAATTACAAAAATATCTCAAAACTCAAGAAGTTTACATTAATATTTTTTCCGGTGAGGGGGGCACTTGCCCACCGTGACCCCCTGTAGCTCCGCCTCTGCTCTCACTACCAGCGTTGGGGGTAGCCTAAAGCCAAATCTGAGTGTTAATACAAATACCGTCATTAAACGTTATTTATATTTTATGATCTTTACCTAAGTTTTGTTAACGACAAAAATAAATTTAATTTTTGTAAAACAAAAAGCTTGTCAAGATTAATAGATATTAAAACAAGCTTTTACTTAAATAATATCTTCATCACTCAAGCATTACATTTTGATTAGTCATATATCAATTAACTTTGATATTCCTCTAAACCATAATGTATGTTAACATTTTTAGATCAAGCATGTTTTACTTTCTTAAAACAAAACATTACATATGTATTTACATTTAAACATATTTCTAAAAATAGAAAACAAGATATGACATCATGTGGTGCATCATTGAAATCTCTATAGGATTTCATAATATATTTTGTGTGGATTTGGACTCTACATATCTTACATGATCTTGGTTAGATTTGGTTAACTTTGACAAGATTTTGGTTATCTTGCTGTCATACCTGGCGGCACCAAAAGTTAACACGGGCGAAACCAATTTTATGGTTTTGTGGTCCGTCGTGACTACAGAATGTTTTGGCTATAAATAGCAAACCAAACCAAGTTGTTTTATCATCCCTTTCTAGCATAATCACATACATTCCTTCTCTCTAACATTTCTAACTCAGTTTCATATCATTATAGTGATCCTCTTTTATAGCAAAGAAGATCAAGGCATATTCAAGCTTCAATAAATACTTGGAAGTCATGTTTGTTTAGTTGTTGTATGATCTAGTCTTATTCATACATCATTATTGTACCAAACCATCATAAACTTGTGAGTGTGAGTGGTTAGTATTTTAGTCCTTAAAATACATTGTGTGTGGGAGTGGTTGTACCCTTGCAAAAGAACTCAACATCTAGCTTAGTGTCGGAAATAGTGTGTAAGCGAAGTGAAAAGGTTTCTCCGTCGGTGAAAGGAGCTTGTTGACTAATGAAGTTAAACTCTCGAGTTGAAGACTCGGAGAGTGGAGTAGGGCAAGGAAAAAGAGTCCTTGTAGACCGAACCACTATAAACAACTTGTCGTGGTTTGATTGTTTCTTTTCTTATTTACTCTTTATATATTGCTTCCATATTGTTTGATATCTTTATTCAATATCAATTGATCATTACAATAAGTTTCAGAATAAAGATTTAAATCGGTAAACTATTCAACCCCCTTCTAGTTTTCCACAATTGGTACCAGAGCCTCGTTGCTTAAGAATTTCTAAAATATATTGTATTTTATAAACTTGAAACTATCCATGGATTTCAAAAACTTTAAAGAAGGGCAATATATGCGAAGACCACCACTCTTTGAAACCAATGAATTTATCTATTGGAAAAACCGTCTTGAAACATATGTAAAGTCAAAAGATATAGATCTTTGGTTTGTTATAATTAAAGGAGACTTTAGTCCTACAACAAAAGATATTTCTAGTGATGATCAAAAGAAATTAATAGCTAAAAATAATGAAGCTAAAATGATGCTTTATTATGCTTTACCTAGAAAAGAATATGAAAGAATTTTTATGTGTGAAACCGCGAAAGAGATTTTGGAATCTTTAATTATTACACATCAAGGAAATTCACAAGTCAAGGATAACAAAATTGATCTTCTTGTTCAACAATATGAACAATTTGTTATCCCTGAAGATGAAACCATTGATTGTGGATTTGCTCACTTTAATACTATTATTACTTCTCTTAAAGCACTTGATGAAACTTTTCGTAGTAAGAACTTTGTCAGGAAATTTCTTAGAGCACTCCATCCGAAGTGGAGAGAAAAAGTAACGGCTATTGAGGAATCAAAAGATCTCTCAATAATGTCACTTGACGAGCTAATTAGAAACCTCAAAGTACACGAAATGGTGATGGAGAAAGATTCAGAGATCATCAAAGAAAAAAGAGAGAAAGTCAAATCCGTTGCTCTAAAGGCAAGAACGGAATCCAGTGATGATGACGAATCTTGCTCCGGCAGTGAAGATGAGGAGTATGCTATGGCCGTTAGAGATTTCAAAAAGTTCTTTAGAAGAAGAGGAAAGTTCGTAAGGCAACCCCGAGATGAAAAGAAGCCATTCAGAAAAGACCGAGATGACAAAAAGGGAAAAGGTGAAAGGAAGTGCTTTAAATGCGATGATACAAGTCATCTAATAGGAGATTTCCCCAAGCCACCTAAAAGCAAAACTCAACGAGCTTTTGTAAGTGGTGCTTGGAGTGATAGTGAAGATGATAAAGAATCAAGCAAAGATGAGATCGCTCTAATGGCACATGAATCAAACGAGGTACATTCCAACTCATCTTATTCTTCTATTGATGATGACACTTTGCAAAAACAATATAATCAATTGTGTGAGCTTAGCTTGAAAATCATAACTAAAGACAAGTTTTTAAAGACTAAAAAGGAATTTTTAGAAAACGAAATTTATGAGTTAAAAGAAAAGGCAAAATGATTAGAAAAGGGGAAAGCAAATAAAGATGGTTGCAAATCATGTCAAAAGCTTAGTCTTGAAATAGAAAAGCTAAAACTCACACAAGAAGTTCTCATTGAACATAACTCTAAATTTAAAAGATTTAACAAAAACATTTCTTGTGCCGATGAAATAGTAAGAATTTAAAAAGTACTAGGAAACACAAGTTGATTAGGTTTTAATGAAGTACAAATTCCAAATAGTCAAACCAAAACGGCCGAAAAAGACAAACAAAATGTCACATCTGCTATAGTACAACATAGACCAGACGGACCCAAAAATAGGGTTTCGTCCGTTGTAAGAATTGGTGCCGTGGTGACTACAACATGACAGAATGTTTGCAAATCGGACCGTAGTGAATTTGTCAAGGTAACAAAGAAAACCAAGGATATTGTTAGGATTAGGACTTGCTAGAAATGAATTTAGATCTAAAACTACTCAACAACGGCCTAAAACACCTATTGCCAAACGCCCCTTTCCCAAGAGCAACTAAAACATACAACCGAACTATAACATGTCGGTTGGAATCAAAACTTCCCTAGACCATATCAAACTCCAAATTACATACCATGGAACCCTTACCCATCATTTCTGTACATGAACCAAGCAAATGGTATGTTTAACCCAAAAGAACCCATGAGATATTGGGGACCAAATGCTTGAGTTATTTGTGTCATGCTTGAAAGTTGGATTAGAACCTGATGAATGGATAAAAGATAGTGGATGCTCAAGATACATGACGGGCAACAAAATCCTCTTCTCAACATACCAAGAGTATGAAGGAGGTAATGTCACTTTTGGTAGCAATCTCAAAAGCAAAATCATTGGCAAAGGTACGATCGCTCATAACTCCATAACTATTGAAAATGTTGCTCATGTTGATAGGTTAGGATTTAATCTACTTAGTATTAGCCAACTATGTGATAAAAAGTATAAAGTACTATTTAAAAAAAATGGTAGTAAAATACTAAAAGATGGTATCACCATAGCTAAAGGAGCTAGGAAAAATAACATATATGTCATGAAAACAGATCGAACATCTAATGACAAACTATGCCTAACAACCTTAGATGATAACTCTACTCTTTGGCATAGACGATTAGGTCACGCTAATATGAGACTCATCCATAATCTATCCTCAAAAGAGCTAGTTAGAAACCTACAAAAATTAAAATATGATCAACACTTTTGCGACGCTTGCAAAATAGGTAAACAAATTCATAGTAGTCATAAAGCTAAAAATATGTTTTCCACATCTAAATGCCTAGAGCTTTTACATATGGACTTGTTTGGTCCATCCGCTATAAGAAGCTATGGAGGGAACCTCTACACTTTAGTTATAGTAGATGATTACTCAAGGTTCACTTGGACAATGTTTTTGAAAACTAAAAATGAAGCTTTTGATAAATTTGAAATACTTGGTAAGAAAATTCAAAATCAACTAGGTGTCAACATTGTGTCGATCCGAACGGATCGTGGTCGTGTGTTCGACAATGAAACACAATTTGGAAACTTTTGTGATACAAATGGTATAACACATAACTTCTCGGCTCCTTGAACACCCAAATCTAATGGAGTTGTAGAACGTAAAAATAGAACTATTCAAGAAATGAGTAGAACAATGCTAAATGAACAAAACATACCTCAAAAGTTTTGGTGTAACGCCGTTGATACTTCTACATACATTTTAAATAGAGTTTTAAAGCTAAAAATATGTTTTCCACATCTAAATGCCTAGAGCTTTTGCATATGGACTTGTTTGGTCCATCCGCTATAAGAAGCTAGAGAGGGAACCTCTACACTATAGTTATAGTAGATGATTACTCAGGGTTCACGCTTGCAAAATAGGTAAAAAAATTCATAGTAGTCATAAAGCTAAAAATATGTTTTCCACATCTAAATGCCTAGAGCTTTTGCATATGGACTTGTTTGGTCCATCCACTATAAGAAGCTATGGAGGGAACCTCTACACTTTAGTTATAGTAGATGATTACTCAAGGTTCACTTGGACAATGTTTTTGAAAACTAAAAATGAAGCTTTTGATAAATTTGAAATAATTAATAAGAAAATTCAAAATCAACTAGGTGTCAACATTGTGTTGATCCGAACGGATCATGGTCGTGAGTTCGACAATGAAACACAATTTGGAAACTTTTGTGATACAAATGGTATAACACGTAACTTCTCGGCTCCTCGAACACCCCAATCTAATGGAGTTGTATAACGTAAAAATAGAACTATTCAAGAAATGAATAGAACAATGCTAAATGAACAAAACATACCTCAAAAGTTTTGGTGTAACGCCGTTGATACTTCTACATACATTTTAAATAGAGTTTTAATACATCCTTTCTTGAACAAAACACCATATGAATTATATAAAGGAAAAAATACGACTTTAGGATATTTTGGAGTGTTTGGGAGTAAATGTTTCATTCTTAATACCAAAGACTATCTCACCAAATTTGACCCAAAGTCTTATGAAGGTGTATTTCTTGGTTACTCACAAACTAACAAAGCATACATAGTTTTAAACAAAGAAACAATGCGAGTCGAGGAATCGTTGAACATAACATTCGACGAAAGTCCACCTCCCTCTAAGACATCACCTTTGGTAGATGATGACTTAGTTGAAAGTCAAGAAATAATTGAAAATGACAAGGAAAATGAACCATTAAATAATGAAATTATAAACATCAAAGAATCTAAAAGTCATCCTTTAAAAAAAGTCATAGGATAACTAAATCAAAGACCATAAAGATCACAAGCCCAAAATCAAAGTAACTACTTCTGCTTTGTATCAACCATTGAACCGAAAACATAAATGAAGCAATAAAAGATGAATCTTGGGTAATTGCTATGCAAGAAGATCTAAACCAATTTGTTAGAAATGATGTTTGGAAATTAGTTCCAAAACCTAAAAATCAAACTATAATTGGAACGAAATGGGTTTTTCAAAATAAAATAGATGAAAACGGTGTAGTGTCTAGAAACAAAGCTAGGCTTGTCGCACAAGGTTATAATCAACAAGAAGGGGTTGATTACGACAAAACTTATGCACCGATAGCTAGGCTCGAGTCTATTAGAATCTTACATGCATATGCATGTGCTCATGACTTTAAATTATTTCAAATGGATGTTAAAAGTGCATTCCTAAATGGGTTCATTAACGAAGAAGTATATGTTGCTCAACCTCCTGGTTTTACCGACTTTGAAAAACCACATCATGTCTTCAAACTTAAGAAGGCATTATACGGACTTAAGCAAGCACCAAAAGCTTGGTACGATCGGCTTAAGACTTTCTTAGTAGAACACAAATATACCATGGGATTAGTAGATAATACTCTCTTTACCAAGAAAATGGAATCACACATTATTATAGTTCAAATATACGTTGATGACATCATATTTGGATCAACTTGTCAAGAGCTAAGTGATGATTTTTATAAAATCATGCACGACGAGTTTGAGATAAGTATGATGGGTGAGTTAAACTTCTTCCTAGGACTTCAAATTAAACAACTAGAAGATGGCATATTCTTTAACCAATCCAAATACATAAAAGATATGCTTAAGAAATTTGGTCTTGAAGACTCAAAACCAACTAAAACATCCATGTCCTCGGACACAAAACTCACCAAGGATGAGGAAGGTGAATTGGTAGATAACACTAAATATAGAGGAATGATCAGTAGCCTACTTTATCTCACGGCTAGTAGACCTGACATTATGTTTAGTGTTTGTCTATGTGCTCGCTTTCAAGAAGATCCCAAAGCATCAAACTTAGAAGCCTTGAAACGGATATTTAGATATATTAAGGGAACGACATGTTTAGGATTATGGTATCCCAAAGGAACGGGTGTAGATACTATAGTGTATGCCGATTCGGACCATGCCGGTGACTATGTCGATAGAAAAAGTACAAGTGGTATTTGTACTTTTTTTGGACATTGTCTCACCTCATGGTTTGCAAAGAAACAAACGGCTCTAGCTATCTCAACTACTGAAGCTAAATACGTCTCAGCCGAAAAAGCATGTCAACAAGCTCTTTGGATGAAGCAAGCTCTCGTGGATTACGGAATTCATCTCAACGATATCTGATGTGCTACGTGTGTACAAGTTTTAAATTTATAAAAGACGATTTACCAATTTTACCAATAACAAATACGAGCAAGTGCACTCGTCCATTATAGCAAGATTTTGAAGGTAAGTCGTGATCATTCGCAGGGAGTTGAGTGAATCTGATTAACAAGTCTAAATCAACTAAGGCAATCCAAAAGCATATAACAATGAAAATAGATATAAAGAAATTCAGATGATTAAAAACTACACTTGCTTAAACTAGTTTCTTATCCTTGATTAGTATGATTGTGTTAACCTCTTAACATGTTGATTATGATAATTAGTTGGTGTACTAATACATTTCTCTTACATGTTAAACCTTCGTCAAGATTTTAGTTCATAAAAACAAGCATTAAGTTTAACCAATCAATTCAAGATCAATTCAAGTTTCATAAGTTTACTTTCACAAACTTAAACACAAAAACATCCATTTGCTTTATCAAATTTGCTTAAGAAATGGTCAATACAAAAGGTAACCGATTATAGACAAAAGGTCACAATTGATTGTTAACAACTAATCTTACAACCTTTTAGATGTTTCCAATCAATCCAACTTGATAATCAAAAAGCGTTCTTATTACAACCACACTTTAGTTTCTTTGTTTAATCAAGAATAATGGGTAAAAACAATCATCCATAGACAAAATGATTATAACTAGTTGAATAACAATAAGTTCTTTCGACCTCTACGATTCCTATCAACTAGTCAAACTTGATTAACAAATGTCACTATGAAACTTTAGCACAATTGGATCTTAGAATCAACTTGAAATTGAATTAAAACATGTTAACACAATCACAAACTAATCATATGATAATCAACATCATTTAAGCAAGTGTATAAAGAAGCTAGCCACTCATAGCAAACATAGACATAAACTCAGAACTTTGAACATTAGAAAACATGATTAAGAGTCTTACAATGCTTGGAATAAAATTACAAATGGTGAAGTAATGATTCCCAAAGTATTGGGGTAAACTCCTTAGGATTTTGACCTCAAAATGTGGTACTTCTGGAACTCCAAACTTTCCTGGACTTTTAAGGACGAATTTGAGAGCTAAGAGCTTTGTTTGATGAGTAGAGAGAGTTGTATTGAAGTGTGTGTCTCATATGCTCTCAAGAGGTCTCTATTTATACTAGTTCCAAGGCCTAGTGTTGGGATTTAGAAAATCCGTTGGTTAAAGTGTCGGTCACCTCAAGTATATGTATTCGTTAGAAAGCTCGTAGTCGTAGTCAAGTTATGTTAATAAGTAGTTAGTTAAGTAACACCGTGGAGGACGGACGGGTCTTTACCCACTGTATGCCTGATCCACAGCCCATAGGAGGCGTATCTTGTAAGAAACTATAAATACCCTCTACCTCCCAAGGTAGAGGGTTGGAGCTTCAATACCATTTTTCTTTGTTTCATCAAGTTCCCAATTCTCTCTCTCTCTACTTTCTCTCTCTAAAAATCAACCCATACGCCACTCTTTTAATATGTTTTGATGTGTATATGAAATCCAATATGTAACAAATGGTATCAAGAGCCATGGTTTGATCATTCATCTTACATGTTCTTGGATTTCTAGTGGTTTTATATAGTTTTTGGGTTTGAAAGAGTTTAGAGTTATTGGTGTCATTTGGATCATCTCTAGTGTTAAAGTTTGGATTTTGATTGTACTTTTGTGTTTAGAAACATTATAAGTGTTTATGTTTTGATTTGGAAGGCTTGAATCACTGTGGTTGGATTGTTTTTGGATTGAAAAGTCGTGTTTTTGTTTGTTTTCAAGTGAGCGATTTGAGTCTTGTTAAGAGTTTCTGACGAGCGATTTGTCTTAGTTGGAAGCGATTTGTGTCTAACTAAAAATCGCTTATTGAAGCGATTTGTCTATCTAGTGGACGTACTTGTGCGAATTGTGCGGTGAAGTGATTTGTCAGCTTAAGCGACTTGTTTATTTAAGCGAGTTGTTAGTTTAAGCGATTTGTCTTGGTTAAGCGACTTGTCATTTAAGCGGTTTGTTGGTTTAAGCGATTTGTATGTTTAAGCAACTTGTTTATTGAAGCGAGTTGACTGTTTAAGCGATTTGTCTTATTAAGCGACTTGTCCTTTTAAGCGATTTGTTGGTTTGAGCGATTTGTTTGTTTTGAGCAATTTGCTGGCTGAAGCGATTTGTCATTCTGAGTGATTTGGTACAAGTGAGCGATTTGTCTCTTGAGACTTATTGTTTCTTATTGTTAAGATTTACGGTTTTCTCTTGATTTAGTAAAACCCCGTGAAAGATTCTATTTCCCGGTTTAATCGAAGAGTTATAAAATCCCGTAGAATCTGTAATCATGTCTACCAACGTACCTAAAATCATCTCTTCTGTAGCTGAGGACGTTCAAGCTGCAGGATCATATACTCGTCCACCCATGTTAGACATAACTGATTATGACTCATGGGCTCAACGAATCAGATTGTACTGCTTGGGTAAAGAAAATGGGGTTAACATTCTCAAATCAATTGATGAAGGACCGTACCAAGTTGAGACTAACAGAGACATACTTGAAACTGCTGCTGATGGCTCAGTGACACTAGGATTGGATAGACCAAAGATATATGATGAACTTACTGATAAGGAGAAAAAGAGATACGATGTTGATATTAGGGCCTCAAACATTGTACTTCAGGGTCTACCAAAGGACATCTACAAGTTAATCAATCACAACACTGAAGCCAAAGCAGTTTGGGACAATGTCAAGATGCTTCTCTCTGGTTCAGAATTAACTAAATTAGACAGAGAGTCTTAACTGTATGATGATTTTGAGAACTTTAAGATGAACCCAGGGGAAATTGTCACTGAATACTACGTGAGGTTCCACAGGCTTGTGAATGACATGAGGAATATCAAAATGACTATGCCAAATATCCAGCTCAATTCAAAGTTTGTGAACAACATGAATCCCGAATGGCACAAATTTGTCACTTCAGTCAAGCTAACCAAAGGTTTGAGGCACACTAACTATGAGCAATTGTATGCATACTTGCTTCAGAATGAGAAACATGCTATGTTTGAACGAATGATCCTGGAAAAGTTCAAAACTAATTATGGTGATGCAAGCTCGTCAAATGATTCAACTGCATTCTACACAAATGTAGGAATAACCACCAAAGCATCTCAAGTGATACCAACTGGTAATGGTAATCACAAACTCATTCTAGATCCAGGGTATAAGCCTCTAGATTCAGAAACATTCATGGAAAATATCGTTAATCAACTGTCTCTTATGGTTAGGCAAAATCTGAATCTCACTCCACACACCAACAATAACCTCAGAACAGCTTCCAATCACCACAATCAAGCTACTGTTAGAGATGGAAAGGTAGTGGTGCAGAGTGTGCAAGGAAGACATAATGCATACCTTCCACATAATGAGCAAGGGAATGTTGGAGCTGGATATGGGAATGTTGGAGCTGGATATGGGAATGCTGGTGCTGGATATGGGAATGCTGGCGGTGGTGGTGGATATATGGGTAATCAGAATCGTGGAAGGAACATGGCTCAGGGTCAAGTAAAGCCCATTAAATGTTACAACTGTGGTGGAGAAGGACACATCGCAAGGAATTGCACTCTTCCAAAACGTCCACAAAATGCAGAGTACTTCAGTGACAAGATGCTGCTGGTCCAAGCTCAAGACAGTGGAGCAATGTTGAATGAGGAAGAATTGTTATTTCTTGCTGAAGGAAATGCCAGAACTTATGATGCTGATGTGGATGAACAGCTAGTGCAGGGTACGAGTCAGAACAATCCCAATGCATTTCAAGTCGCAGACTGTGATGCATTTGATTCAGATGTTGATGATGAACCAACTGCCCATACCATCTTCATGGCTAAAATCTCACCAATGGTAACTCCAAGGGCTTCTTCACCTAAAAAGGCCACTCCCTCTAGGGAATCAATCATATCTGAGGTATTAAAACTATACAATGATGTTGATGTGCAAAAGATACACGACAAAGTACAATCAACTGAAATTATTGAATCAGATATTTAAAATATGGGTAATATCAATGTTGTCCCATATGAGCAATATGTGAAACAAAATGAAAGTAAAGTTGTACCAAGTAATGCATCTTCTACAGTCAATGATGACTATATTTTTGATGAATTCACTATATGTGCCCCTGATGATTCTATTATTTATGAACTAAATGCCTATAAAGAACAAGTTGCTATATATGAACAACATGCTAAGTTTGAACTGACTACCTGTGAGCAGGAGATGGATGACCAAATGCGTACAATTATCAGAAAAAGCAATTTTAGGGAAGAAATGTTAAAACAAGAGTTAGATTCCTTACAAGAAAAGCTTAACAAAACTGTTAAACAGAAACAAGAACTTCAAGATAATGTGAAAGTACTTAAACAAGAATTCAATGCTAAGGAATCAAAACTTTTAAATGAATTTTCCAACCCAAAAACTTTGAAGAACAAAATTGAAAATAAATTGTATGTACAAGGGAACACCATTCAGACTGCTCACATGATCACTAAGCATAGAGTTCTAAGTGATAAGCATAGCGTTCCACTTGTAGATGAACCAAATCCTATGGCGTGTAGTAAGGCTAAAGCAGCTCAAAAAGTAGTCTTCGATGGAAATGAGATTCTTAAGCCTAGACAGAAACCCACTTGTGCTGAGTGCTCTGAGGAAGATAGAAAATTAGAAGAAGTCTCTAGAAAAAAAATGGATGATAAATTTAATAGTCCCTTGTGCATAAGAGATAAAATCATCGTTAAAACACCAAATTATTCTAAGGATAACTGGATTTCCTTTAATAAATTTAGACCTTAGACCCAGCTGACCCCTGAACAAATTTTCTGGAAAAAGGATCTGGACAAACAAAAAGCTGATGATTTTATTGAAAAGAATTCCCCTTGTAGGAAATTGCCTCCAGCCACTGTGTATCCCCCAAATACACCAATGCATTTAGTGCCTAGAAATCTTCCCACTAATAGCAAGACCTTAATCAGCCTTTACGTAGTTTACCAACTATTTGTTGATTTTGAGAAAACATGTAAGAAGAGAATCACACCCACTCGGATAACTGAAGGGGAAAGGGGTTTTGAACAAACTAAAGAATGCTATTTAACTGAGGTCATGCCTTTCTTTAAACAACTTAAAGGACAATTTGAGAGTCTTCAAAAGGGAATGGACATAGAGATTAAAGAAATGAAAAAGATGTTTAATGATATGGAATTTGAGGTTAGTATGTATGAACGTGAGCTTAAGAGTAATGAAATAGAGATAAAGGATCTGCACATCATTAATGATAATCTGATCTCTCACTGTGTTGCTCAAGATGTGTTCTACACTGTTACAAATTGTTCTGTTAATGTGTCTCAATTTCATGAATTAACTGTTGCATTAAAAGTTTCCCATGATCGTGTCATTGAGCTTGAAACCACAAATTCAAAATTGCATGATAAAGTAGAACAGGATGATCATGATAATTTGGTAAAACATTATTCTAAACTGGAAGTTGAACATTTTAATTTACAACTAAAATATCAACATCTCAAAGAAAATGTTAAAACCTCAAATATCAAGACATCCTCGGATGTTCCTGAGTTTGATGCAGTTTTTGAAATAAACAAATGTAGGATCGTTATATTTATTGTGTTGATGAGTCGGGTGGTCTTGGATGATCAAAATACATTTTTGCCATTTTAGAGAGAAAGTAGAGAGATGGTGTTCTTGGTAGAGAGTTGGTTCAATAAAATGTAAAAGGTTAGATTGAAAAGCTCTACCCCTTCCATGGATGGAAGGGGTATTTATAGTTACAGACATAACGACCTCCTATAGGCTTGTGGATCAGGTATACAGTGGGTAAAGACCCGTCCTTCCTCCACGGTGATACACTACGCTAAACTAAACTAATAACTAACTAATAAACTGATAAATAACGATATGTCTACGAGCTAACTTATGCTAAATTATATTTGGGGTGACCGACACTTCACTATGGAATTTCCAATTCCTAACAATCTCCCCCTAAGGGTGGTCACCCCATGTTTTACATTTCGAATCTTCGCATTCAATTTAATCTTCAGTCTTGAGCTCGTAGACTTTAATTCTTCAACATCTGCATCTTTGTGCTTTAGCAGTGATTATTCAAAGTCTGCATAGTTTTGTACTTTGAGTGGAGGTCTTTGAACTGATCCACATTTTGATGATCTTCGAGCTTTCATTGAGATCATCAGCCACAGTAAATCTCTGGATCACCCTTTATTGGGTTGCCATCATGTGAAGTTGTGACTTTCGGACCGACATGCTCACACTTTTGGATCATGACATCTTTCCATCAGAGTAGCGGAAGCTTTACTGGTTCATGATATTTGCAGCAGCGTAGCAGAAGCATAGTAAGAAAATATCGAGCCGTTCAGTAGATATGCACAAGTCATGATTTCTTCAATTAAGTGTGGATGCTGTGAGCATGCGCCTTTGGATTGACTTCTCATTTCGGTAACCGTCCAAATGTACCTGCAAACAACAGTTAGCAATAAAACAGACGAAAGTGTCTTTGATCACTTTCGTTGAATTGAGGTACACGGCCCACGGTGCCCCGTTGATCAGTACAAGTACTTGCACGTGATCGTACAATTCCGAAGAATTTCATTGACAGGGTTTCGCAGCTGTTCTAGCCGTTCTCAAACCGGAACGTCTCAAAGAAGACAACACGGAGTGAGTGAACCAGCGAATTGAGATTCACTGATTGATGAAAAATTGATTTGAAAACACAATCGCGTATTGCTTAGAAGAAAGAGTTTTGCAATACGACGAAGGTTTTATGAGAAAGATCAATTTTCAATCATAAATACTTTTTGTATTTGAAAAGTGTACACATTCGACGTGCTAGAGAAAAGAAGAGATTCGCACATCGAACGGTTTTTCCAAAAGTATTTTTTTTTCAATCAGAGATACTTTTGAATTTGAAAATGAATACACATTCGACGTGCTAGAGAAAAGAAGGTTTGCACATCGAACGGTTTTTCCAAAAGTGTTCCTCAATTCCATTCCTGGACCAAGGTTGATTTAAGAGTGAATCGCCCCATCGTTTCTATCCAGTTGTCACAAGCTTGATCTTTTGCAAGATTTCACATGTCACCCACCAAGAGCTTGTTTGATGTTGGCTCTAGAAGGATTTCCATCTTCATCGTGAATACTTTTACATACCACTCAGATGTTCTGGCAATACCACAAGGATAATGCGTAGGACTCTTAATATATACTTACTTTCCACATTGTGTGAAACAACAAGTCTTCATGAATTTAGTGTCCTAATGAGATATTGTGGTTGATCTCTTGGCTCTAGACTCAATAGTGCACATTTGGTTTCCTATATCGGAGACTAGGGAGAGGGTCTCCTTCTTCAATATCAACAATCTCTAAGAGAAAGTCGATAGATTATGTCGGTTCCTCGTGAGAATGAAACAAGTCCTTTTAAGAGGAACTTGAGTAGCTTGGGAAGTTTACTGCAGTGCATCACTGGGTCCATGACGTCTTGTCTTCAATACCAGAGTTACCTTGGTAACCTCCAGTAGCATATGAATTGAACCCGGTTTCTGCCCTAAGGTTGAATTATTGGAGGGCTATTTCTTTTCACCCTTTTCACATTCAATTCTTTTTCATTCTTCAACCCCTTCAGTGCTTACCAAGACTTCATAACTAGAACCTTGTTGGGTTTATTCCAGTACTAGCTCTGTCTCAGTCCGCACTCTTCCCATTTCTCATTTTTCTCCTTTTTTCATCATACCTAAGGACTTCTACACTATCTAGTGGATTGTCCCTGGGTAGATCCCTCCGCTCAAGGGGATCGTGGGAACAACTACCTAACCTAACCATCCTTATAACACCATGCATAAAGTAAATTGGTTGGTCTTTTGGTATTGTTCTTTTCTTCTTGAAACCAATTGAAAAATCATTTGGAAAAACAATCAAGGTACTTGTGATACGAGATCAAAGCATTTTGTACCTTAATAGTTTTGATCATTTAGAAAACCTCCCCCTCAACATGTGCATATGATTTAGAGGTTGTTTAGCACATGGAGGCAAGAGGACTTTGAAATATTTTCTTTGATCACAATTTTCATAGAAAAAGCCATTTGATTTTCTTTGGTAAATTCTCCCCCTCAATATGTGCATATGATATTTGAAAACATTTTATCACATAGAGGAAAGAGTTCTTTTGAAGCACATTCACAATCACACAAGCCATTAAGAAACCATTTGCTCCCCCTCAATATGTGCTTCGAGATTCGAAAGCGTTTAGCACACATATGAGAGAGCGTACCTGCACAATTGAATCCAAACAATCACCTTTTATCAAATTTCATTATTAAATCACAAATTCTCCCCCGATCAAAAATATCAAACCCTTTGAGATTTTGGATCCCAAGTGATTTAATAAGGTTTAGAAAAACATGGGAGAATATGTGGCCAGGTTTAAATACTCATCTTGTTTTTGGATAAATCCTCCTCCTCAACATGTGCATTGTGTATTTGAAATCGTTTGGCACATGGAGGCAGGAGCGCCTATAAAGGACTAAAACCGATTCCATTAAAACATATTTGAGATTTAAATTACGATCTCTCCCCCGATCAAAAATTTCAAACCTTTTGAGATTTGTGATCCCAATTGATTTAAATCATTTAAAAGATTTTGTGGAAAGACGTGGCAAGATTTAATTTTGAAATTGACAGATAAGGACCATTTTAAGACATTAAAGATTGTTAGTGTCAGGTATGATAGTTTTAAGAGATCTTTAAGTAAAATAAAACAATTTCACAATCAAACAAGAACAGAAAAAATTTCATTTTGAAAGACCTTGATTCAAAAGAAAAATCATACCATGACATAACATTAAATCTTTAGAACACCACTTATTTTGTACAATCCGGACTTTTATGAAGAAATATCGTTTGAAAATACTTTATTTTAAATCACTCTCCCCCTCAATCGATGACCGTAGTCGATGATTGAGTGACTTAGGTTTTGATAAAAATGAAGTCTGGTGATTTTTAAAATTAAGTTCAATTTATTTTCAAAACAATAATTTCCATTTTCAAAACAATTTAATCAAATTATTTCAAAATTGTTTAAAAATGGTATTCTGCACAAAGATACGTTAGGTGGTTGAGAAGCTTCCCTTGTTGTTGTTGTACGGTTTGGAAGAAAACCATCTGCTGATGCAGTGAGACTTCTTTCGTTGCATTTTAATGCCAACTGAGGTCAAATTAAGCTCCGTTTCTTCATTTGCTGATGAAGAAAACCATCTGCTGATGCAGTGAGACCTCTTACGTTGCATTTATGCCAACTCTTCATAGAAGTACAATTAAGCTCCGTTTCTTTATTTGTCAACCCAAGAAATAGTTACCCTTTCCTTTCGGCATCCAATCATCTTCAATTGTGGGATCCGGATCGGGAACATTCTTTTATACCAATATACCTGCATACGTTAGTGAACACACATACAGATATATGGTGGTCGACATCACCCAAACAGCAATCGACTAATAAAAGTTAATTCAACATATCAATCAGTTCATATAAGGTATGGGAATAATGTGTTCCTCAAACTCTAATCATCTAATTCTAACAATCACATCCTAGAAACCTAGTCCTTCAACATAGGCAATTATATATTTTTAATTAAGCACGTAGGATAATTAAGAAAGTCCATTCGATGATGTAAATTTGAAAACATTCTCCCCCTCAATCAATGACTTATTTTCTGAAAAGTTTAAAAGCGCTGAAGTCATTGATTGAGTTTTCAATTTTTGCGAAAACTCTGAATCTGATTGATTTTCAGGCAACTCATTTACCACCAATTTTTGAATACACCAAATATTTTTCTGAAGAATTTTAGACGGAAAAACATTTGTGTAGAAACAGCAGTCTTTTTGACGACATGCTTTCCTTGTTTTGTTTTAGGATAAGTGCACGAATTTTAAAAAATGGTTTAGCGCAGCACTTTCCTTTCTTGAAGAACGGGTTGCTATCTGAAATAATAGCAAGCCATTTTTTAAGCGCGGGTCACTGTCTGAAATAACTGCAAGCCATATGATTTGTGACATGTATTGAAAAAAAAATATTTACACCTCCTGCTCGAACTTAATCTATGGTCCCGTGCCATTATAGAATGATATTTCTAAGACCGCAGATGTTATCGATACCAGAAGACATGTCTTAAGAAAACATATTTTTGGTATTTTTGAAATTTTTTGATTTTTATGGATTTTTGATGATTTTATATTTTTCTATTTTGTTTTTGTTGGTTTTCTAATTTTGTATTTTGTTTTAATATATACAAAGATAGAGAAGATGATATAGTTAAAGAAGATGATGATACGAGTACCAAGATAAGGATATCGAGCAGCCCCGTTGTAGAAGAAAGAAGTCATCATCCCTAAAACTTTCACCACCAAAGCTTCCGAGGCTCTCGCATTGAAGAAAGAAATTGAACCATCTGAAAGTGAGACTTTGGCAGCTTCCCCCCAAACCGAAAATCCTTTAGCAGAGCAGATTCCAAGCTTTCTTTCAAGCTTCTCTTAGCCAGGTGCACAAAGAAGCACACCATTATCATTGAACTTGCTGCTCTTTTTAAGAATAATCACCGTGATTCATCGTTCGGGGTTATATCATCCAATAGAAGAACAACAACGTTTCATCCCACGCTAAAATATCTCTTCTCAAATTCCTTTTCCACTGAAGTCTGAAGCAGTCCATTCCAAAAAGGTGTCAAGAGAACAACTCCCCCAAGTAGTTAAGTTGATGCAGTCAGTCTCTTTGTTTAAAGCTCAAGAACTCTACCGAATACACATCATGAGGGTAATGAAGAACACCTCCCCTATGTTCACATCTTTCGTCCCTGATGAATGTGTATGAAGCTCAAGAATCCGAAGTACACACATTCCCAACGAGAGAATAACTAATAACACCTCCCTCATGTTACACATTTATCTCCCCTGAATATGTCGTACTTGTGTACCTCTTTTATCTTTAGAAACTTTCTCTAACATCTCTTCCCCTACATAGTTGGAATAAGAACACTAGAAGCCACTAGATACACTGAGTTTCTCTGCGGTCATGACATTTGTCTTCCCGGGATAACTTCAATCACTTAGAAGTATTAAGTTCATCATGTGTACTCGTTATGCTTTTATATGTATGTCTCCTTCCCCCTTGCTGGTTTTGATACTTCAAAATCAGCAACTTAATATAAGCCCAAATACTAGAAATCATGTGAGAAGAACATTAGAAGTCTTTGTGAGAATCAACTTGCTAAAGAATATGAGCAAGTCTAATTTGGGATTAAATTCGACATATCACTCTCCCCCAATTAGTGCTCTCCCCTAAACCGACAATCTGTTTGATAAATGCCCAGATTAAGAAGAAGTCTTTAGATAATCAAATGCAACTCGTCTTTAGTCTTCTAACATGTAGCAGAGAATGTAGAACCAACTGTAGACTCGACCTTCTTCAAGATTGTCCTAGTTGGGGAATAGATAGTTAACATCTTCAACTCACCAAATGCATTCCCGTTAACTTTGAAATAGCAAATCCCCTTAACAAAAAATCCCTCCCAATCAAACAAGAACAGAAAGATGTTCATCAAGAAAATCCGCCTCGCAACTGGAAGCAGTTTGTCATTAATCATATCAGCCCGTGTGAAGATGTCAACCAACGACTCTTAGAAGAAACTCCATGTAAAGATGACCCGATAAGAAGAAGCTCGGTTCTTACATGAGTTAGGAGCCGTAAGACCATAAATTCTCAGATGTCAACCAACCATGCAGAATTATCACACTTCTTCTCCCCCTCAAGAATTGCATACGGAGATGCCATTCTTGATTAAACAAGTGAAAATCATCCAAATGTAGTCAATTCACACTTCTCCCCCGCAAAATTAGCACAGGATGTCGCCATCGTCATTATAGTTGAGCAAGTGGAATAAGAAAACAATCATCGGTAGTCCGGTTCACTTGATAAATGAAAGCGCGTGGAAAAAGCATGAAGCATGTTGATGAGAATGGTCATAATAGAGAAGATTTCTCTTCTTCATAAGATAAAGCGCACTGAAACGTACACTTTTCTTTTCTTTAGAGAACGAGGCATGAACTGTTGTGTTCATACGTCATAAGAAGATTTCTATTCTTCGAAAGATAAAGCGCACTGAAACGTACACTTTTCTTTTCTTTAGAGAACGAGGCATGAACTGTTGTGTTCATACGTCATCATCTCTCTCTTTTCATCATCTCTTGGCAAAACATGTAATCAACCCCATTATCATTTAGTAGGCTCTTTGTCATGACACCTGATGGAGAAAACCCAATATGATGAATTTGACCCTGAAGTGGAATAACCCAAACTCATGACTTAAACTTGCACATGTGTAACAAAGAGCGGCGCCGATTTCCATTAGCATCTCTAAGTACTCTCTAAGTACTCTATACTCATCATCCAACCAACCATCAAGTAATAGACGTACTTTACCTCTTGAAAATCCACAATTGAATGTGACACTGAGCACTACAACGTAACTCCTTAAAGTGATAGTTATTTTGAGATGATAAGAGCCCAATTCCCCCAAGTGGTAAAAAGAAAAGGTAAAAGTCACCCAACAATAACTAGATTTCTAAGTCTTCATTTTTGATAATAAGCTCGAACAAGGATCTTGAAGAATCTTCATCCATCCATCCCCGATACCTTCAGATACTAAGTACACTCGCCCGTGATATTTCACTTCAACCTCAAATAAATAATAGTGAATTAACTCCGTTGTCACATCTTCTGATTAAAGACTCAACTCTAGCCTCCTTTGACGTTTTAAGTGAACTCTGATAATGGTTTCATCCCGACCATGGTTAAAAGCACATAACCCCGTAAAACCATGTAATAACCAAACTGCCATGACGAATATCCAAACACACATCCAATTTATGAAGTACACCCTTTTATCCCTTCTTCGAAGCAGAAACCGTAGCACCAGCATCAGATAAGATCCCGAAATACACTTTCCATTCTCCAGGATGGTTTCATCAATACGGGATTTTACAACTCTATGGTTTAAACCGAGAAATAGTTTCTTTCGCGGGATTTTACAAAACCAAGAATAAACCGTAAGATAGATCCGGAAATGCACTTTACTATTACCAGGATGTTTCCATTGTCACGGGATTTTACAAGTCTATGATTTAAACCGAGAAATAGATTCTTTCGCGGGATTTTACAAAATCAAGACAAAACTGTAAACAATGTTAGCTTGAATGTGTTATGACAACTTTGGTTTCGGTGAATATCTGTTTTAGGAGAACATGAAGTGGTTCTTCAACGGATCATAATCCAACATCAACAATATCATCAACCATCCAGTAAACACTTTGGTAAACACATTATTCACGAATTTTGTCGGCTATTGCAGTGACAACATGGTGAAGTAAACTCGATATGCCAAACTTGATCATGAAGTGAAATTCCCCAGATTTGTTACTTAAACTTGTACTAATCCTCATGAAAAAGAAACGGTGTACCCAATGTACAAAACCTCTTGACATATCCTCAACCGCGTGAGACACCAAAGTGATAGCTACGTTGTGGGTTAAGCGAGAAAGGAATCACAACCGTAACTAAATAGCCAAGTCTTTATCTCCCTCAATAAACGCCCAAGCAAGTAATCTTCGCGGAAGGGTAGAAAGAAAGAAGACGAAATACGTAAACGCGCCCAGAAAAACCTCACTTCAAATCCAAATAAGAAATACCATATAAACAATCCCATAGTTGACTTTGTTCAATAACAAATTCAAGCCGTGACATATTATACTCAGTGAACATGCATAAACCCAAGTATCAATCCCCATATCACAACAAATCTTATCATCATACCAAAACTCAACATCAAATCTCTTCAAAAAGTCTCATAAAATCTCGTTATCATAAATCTCATGATCAATTTATACCACGCACGTCTCAAATCTCATCCTACATCAACTCACATAAAATCCAATTCTTGAGATGCCCATTGATTCGGTCCATGTAACTTCCTGTAAAGATCATCTCTTGCATTCCAACACTAATCTAGGTTCATCCCATGAAGCAATAATACATCCGATCAATAAATGCCTCAACGATACACCATTTGCTTACCAATTTCACAACCCAATCCAATATAATGTTATTTTAATGACTTGTATCACAAAATCATATAAATCCTCACGAGGCCTATTTCAAAATTCGGTAAAGCCCATTAGCCACTTGGTCCATTAAACCCATACCGAAGATTTAGCAAATTTGGCTCATTAAGCAACTTCACACTTCACGGCCCATCAAACCATCTCATAATTCGTTTACCCTAATTTTAGGGGTATAAAGCACCCACTTCTCACACATCCTCAAACCCTAATGAAACTATCATCCGCCTCCAAATATTCTTCTACCCCAAAAGCACATTTCAGTCATCCACAAATAATTATCTCCTTCCCCATCCAAAGTCTGCTACTTAGATCATCCAAATAAATCCTCTTGACTCCAAACTCCAAAACCAACCGAATAAATAAAGGAACTTCTAGCTCGCCACAGGGTTGGCTTGAGTTTTTGCATAAATGCCACACGGATGGTTTTGATGCACTTAGAGATGGCAACGAGATATCGACCAAGGTAGGTTTTTGTATGTGTTTATCGTATCTTGTGAATTAATCAGAACGAAATATCAAAAAGATTGTAACACAAATGTTATAAATCCTTTTGAAAACCATTCGAATATTAAATGAAGCTTGAGCTTAATAGGAAAGTATGGATCGATGATGATAGTTAATTCTTCTCATATGTGAGGCCTTTGTGGCTTGAAGACACATTGAAAACCATGAGAAAAAAAAACAATTCCGAGATCTTATATATTCTTAATTATTTGTTTTGAAAGAGCTTATACTTGTAATCGTTTTTCTTTTATTCGAATAAGAAGAAATGATGAAGCCATTGATGGTTTACGTCATACTTCAGTGATTCGGACATAATCGAAACATTAAGATCTATGATGACAATCCTTTGTGGAGGTATGGATTTGAAAAAGTCATAGTGAAGGCTTTACCCCACGAAAAAAGGAGACACTGAGATCATGAGCGGATTTCATATTTGAGTTTTGAGTCTTATTGTTGTTGGCTTGAGATCGTGATATTTGTGACTCTTGGCTGTTTATGATGGATCCAAATAATTGAAGTCAAGTAGAAGTAGTATATAATTCTTGATGTTCTGTTTGTTGATGTGGCATAGTGGTTTAGTGGTCAATTTAGATCTTCTTCTTCTTCCTTTCTGTCGAGACAAGTAGCTAGTAGGCAAGACAAGTCGCTAACCATTATAGTAAACAAGTCGCTAGCCAAAGTCTTTAGCCCAAGTCGCTTAGCACAAGTTTCTACGACTTGTAAAGACAAGTCGCTATACTTTTTTTTAAAACAAATCGCTACTTCAATTTCTGTCACAAGTTGCTAATTGGTTTAGTCAAGTCGCTACCTATTATTTTGTGAGCCAAGTCGCTAAGACTTTTATTTGACTCAATAGTCAAATAACCCAACTCGCTATTGTTTTTCTTTCAAAAAAGTCAACGACTATCCAAGTCGCTACATTGAAACAATGAATCTAGACAAAAGGTGACAAGTGGCTATGAAGAATTTATGAATATTTCCGACGAGTTTTTCCGACCTTCATCATATTTACCTAGAAAAATTGCATATGAAATGCATCAGTATTGACCCATTTGACCATGAAAAGGACAGTTTGACCACTTGATATTTTTGGTACCAAAAAACAGTCTTAAAGAATGATACACAAGAATCTGATTGGACAAGTTTGACACAATAAAGATTTGAGACCAAGAAACCATCACGAGACATTTTTTACCAACAAGAAAGGATACATTAAAACCAGTTAAAGACCATATCAATGAAGCAACCACAAACAAGATCCAAAAACTTATAAAACAATTTTCGGACCAATAAAGATGATGCAAAGAACAGCCAAAAACATATCAAAATAACCACACAAATCAACACAACACAATAACCTGGCTCTGGTACCAATTGTATGATCGTTATATTTATTGTGTTGATGATTCGGGTGGTCTTGGATGATCAAAATACATGTTTGCCATTTTAGAGAGAAAGAAGAGAGATGGTGTTCTTGGTAGAGAGTTGGTTCAATAAAATGTAAAAGGTTAGATTGAAAAGCTCCACCCCTTCCATGGATGGAAGGGGTATTTATAGTTACAGACATAACGACCTCCTATCGGCCTGTGGATTAGGTATACAGTGGGTAAAGACCCGTCCTTCCTCCACGGTGATACACTACGCTAAACTAAACTAATAACTAACTAATAAACTGATAAATAACGATATGTCTACGAGCTAACTTATGCTAAATTATATTTGGGGTGACCGACACTTCACTATGGAATTTCCAATTCCTAACAACAAACGTGACGAATAGATTCGAGCTCACTGTAACACGATCAGAAGGATGAAAACCCAAATTTCACAATTAAAGGGTGAAAAGAACAATGTGAATGGCTCCCAAATGCCTCCTCCTTTAGATTTTCAGTATTCTCAAAACTTTCATCTTCAAAACATCATTAATGTATTACAACAAGAAAATGAGAGTTTTCTAGAAGAAAATGAAAAGGTTAAACGACACTTTAAAGAGTTATATGATTCAATGAAAGTCACTCGTAACAAGAACAATGGAAAAATAACTTCTTTGCAAAAGGAAATTGAGAATCTCAAAAGTCAGGTAAAAGGGAAAATGCCACTTGTCTGTAATGAGAATGTTGCTTCAAAGGCATTTGCTGATTCTAAGTATGCTGTGACTGTAAAATATATTCCTCCTCACCTTAGAAATAACGAACTTGGGTTTCAAGAATATTTTTCATACCTTAAGGATAGTCTAGAATGTCTCTGTGAGATTGTCGAAGAGGATAGCATAAATAAACCACTTGATAGTGAAGTTAGGTATGCATGCTTATATGCCAAACGATCTCAGGAACTTTTAGAATGCTTAAGAGCAACATGCCCTAAATCCTTTTGTAAGAAAGATAAAGTCGTTATGCCTTGCTCTATGCCTAGTGTTAAGCATGCAACCCATGATATGCCTTGTTCTGTACCGAAAGTCAAGCATGTGAACTTTGATGTACCTGCAAGTACTTCGGATCCCAGCACTTCTAGATCCCAGCACTTCAGTTCCCATCATTCCCTCTACAGGTGTAATCAGTGACACTAAGGCAAGCGGGTCAAAGCCTCCAGGCAATACAAAGAAAGATAGGACCTCGCAAGCTAAGAGTGATCAATGGAAGAAAGTAGAAGACCACCCTAGGAACAATAAGTTTGTGTTGAATAAGATGAATCGTGTTGATTCTAGTATTAGCTATAAGCGTACTGTAATTAATTCGAATTCTGCTACTTCTTGCAAAACATGCAATGATTATGTGATTTCTGGTATTAATCAAGAATATGTTGTGAATGATGTGAACAATTTTGTTATACCTCCGGTAAAAAATGTTAACACAAAATAACAGGCTAAGAAGGTCCGAAGACCAAGGTGGAAGAGGGCTAGAAAACATTGGAAACCAACAGGAAGAAAATTTAGTAATGTAGGTTATCTTTGGATACCTACTGGCCATAAATTCAATCTTAATGAGTTGTGCCCTAAATTATCTAGATCAATGCCCATTAGGAAATGGATGCCTACTGGTAGAACTATACCTTTAAGAAGTGAACATACTTTGAATAGATCTACTGTTACTACTAGTCCGGAATCTACCTCCAATGATTTCATTGACTCTTTTTCTGATGTGGATGTTCCAATCTCGTTTTCTAACCAAGTCGAACCCATTCTCGCATGGGGATCCAAACTATCTAGTCATCCATACTTGTCTGTGTTCAACTGCAGGTCGTTCAAATCGTTCTGTGGTACCTGGACTCAGGCTGTTCCAAGCATATGACTGGAGATCGCTCGCGGCTCATGAACTTCATGAGTAAATTTATCGGGACTGTTAGATTCGGGAAAGACTATTTTGGGGCAATTATTGGTAATGGAGATTATGTGGTTGGTGATAGTGTAATTTCTTGGGTATACTATGTTGAAGGTCTTTGTCATAATTTGTTTTCTGTCGGTCAATTATGTGATTCTGATTTAGAAATGGCTTTTAGAAAACATACTTGTTTCGTTAGAGAACTTGATGGTGTGGAACTTTTAAGAGGAACACGTGGTACAAACTTATACACCATCTCTATCAAAGATATGATGAAGTCTTCTCTAATCTGCTTGTTGTCAAAGGCTTCGAAAACAAAGTCATGGTTATAGCATCGTCGTCTCAATCAATTGAACTTCGGCACCATTAATGACCTTTCCAGAAAGGACCTAGTAAGAGGCTAACCCAGATTAAAGTATGAAAAAGATCATCTTTGTTCAGCATGCCAATTGGGAAAAAGCAAGAAATATGCCCACAAACTCAAACCCGCAAACTCAGTTATGGAAGTTCGTCATACTCTTCATATGGATTTGTGTGGACCCATGAGAGTGTAAACGATAAATTGAAAGAAATATCTATTAGTCGTTGTTGATGACTACTCTCGATTTACTTGGGTAATTATTCGAACAGACAATGGCACTGAGTTTGTTAACAAAGACCTAAGTCAATTTTATGAAAGCATTGGAATCAGTCATCAAAGAAGTGTTCCACGTACGCCTCAACATAACGGTGTAGTTGAAAGATGAAATCGGACCCTTGTTGAAGCTGCAAGAACAATGCTAATTTACTCAAATGTTCCAATGTTTCTTTGGGCTGAAGCCATTGCCACTGCTTGCTACACCCAAAATCGTTCCCTCATACACACCACTCATGGAAAAACTCCATACGAACTTGTCCATAAACGAAAACCTGATCTCTCCTACCTTCGTGTATTCGGTGCTTTTTGCTATCCAATGAATGACGGTCAAGATTTAGGTAAATTAAGAGCTAAGGCGGACATTGGAGTTTTTGTGGGTTATGCACCAAACAAGAAGAGTTACCGAATCTACAACAAAAGAACTCGAGATATCATAGAAACTATTCACATCACGTTCGATGAGCTGTATGGGAAAATGGCTCCAGGACAATCAAGTTCTGGACCCGCATCTCAACATTTGATAAGTAGTCCCATTAGTTCTTCTCTTGTACAAAATCCCTCACCAGCAATTCCATATGTACCCCCTTCGGAAGATGATTTGAAGAAATTGTTTGATCCAATGTTTGATGAACACTATGAGCCTATTGCTAATGAACACTATGAGCCTATTGCTAATCCATCAACAGAGGCTGCCCCTAACCCAGTCAACGTAGATAACCCTTCAGTTTCTATGTCATTGAGTCAAGAAGCTCCTACTACAGATCACTCATCATCATCATCAAATCCTCAATCATCGAGTGTACATCATGGAAATGTTTCTAGCACCTATAATGGAGATAACCCCTTTGCCACTCCCGAAGATGCTCCATTTGAGAACATATTTGCTCCTGAACCAACTTCAGAACCATCTTCATCAGGAGATCCAAACTCTGCTACTTCAGTTCCTCAACAACAACCACACGAACACCTTAGAAAATGGACACATGACCACCAATTCGACAACATCATTGGAAACCCTTCTCGTCCAGTATCCACTCGTAAACAACTTGCAACTGATGCCTGGTGGTGCTTCTTCAACTCCGTACTATCTAAAGTCGAACCAAAAGACGTTAAAACAGCCATGACTGAAGACACCTGGTTCAATGCCATGCAAGATGAAATTCATGAGTTCGATCGACTAGAGGTATGGGAATTAGTACCTGCTCCTGACTGTGCTATGATCATTGCTCTAAAATGGATCTTCAAAGTAAAACTTGATGAGCATGGTGATGTACTAAAGAACAAGGCTCGATTGGTTGCAAAAGGATACCGTCAAGAGGAGGGTATTGACTTTGAAGAATCATTTGCACCAGTTGCACGTATCGAGGCAATCAGAATCTTCCTGGCTAACGCTACTAGTAAGAACATGGTAGTCTATCAGATGGATGTAAAGACGGCTTTTCTTAATGGAGATCTGAAAGAAGTAGTATACGTCAGCCAACCTGAAGGTTTTGTGAATCCAGAGCATCCTACTCATGTCTATCGCTTGAAGAAGGCCCTTTACGGTTTGAAGCAAGCTCCAAGGGCATGGTACGACACGCTATCGAAGTTTCTTGTATCTAATGGATTCAGCAAAGGAGCAGTTGATCCAACATTGTTCACCAGAAAGTCAGGCAAACACTTAATTCATGTTCAAATCTATGTTGATGATATTATTTTTGCCTCGACTGACCCCAATGAATGTGACCATTTTTCTAAGGAGATGGGCTCCAAATTTCATATGTCAATGATGGGACAAATGTCATTTTTCTTGAGATTGCAAATTTCACAAAGTCCCAGAGGCATTTTTATCAATCAATCTAAATATGCTAATGAAATCTTAAAGAAATTTGGATTTGATTCTTGTGACCCGGTTGACACTCCCATGGTGGAGCGTACTAAACTGAATGAGGACCACCTAGGGATCATGGTTGACCAAACTAAATATCGTAGTATGATTGGGTCCCTGATGTACCTTACTGCCAGTAGACAAGGCATTCTGTTCGATGTATGCATGTGTGCTAGATACAAGGCTAAGCCTACCAAAAAGCAACTTGAAGCGGTTAAACGGGTCTTTCGGTATCTCCAAGGAACCATCAACATGGTACTTTGGTACCCGAAGGACACCGGTATGTCACTAACAGCCTATGCAGATGCTGACCATGTAGGGTGTCAAGATACACGTCGAAGCACGTCAGGAGGTGCTCAGTTTTTGGGTGATAAGCTTGTGAGCTGGTCTTCAAAGAAACAAATGAGTACCTCTATATCCTCTACAGAGGCAGAATACATAGCCATGTCATCTTGTTGTGCTCAAATCCTATGGATGAGATCCCAATTATCTGACTATGGCTTTGAATTCAAAAAAATCTCTCTGTACTGTGATAACAAGAGTGCCATTGCTCTCTCATGGAACAACGTTCAACATTCAAGAGCAAAGCATATCGACATTCGACATCATTTCATCAGGGAGCAAGTGGAGCACGGTGTGGTGGAACTATATTTTGTGAAGACTGAATATCAGTTAGTAGACATCTTCACCAAAGCTCTTCCTAGAGAACGTTTTCAGTTTATCCTTCCACGACTTGATCTAAAGAGTCTACAACCGGAAACACTCAAACGTCTTCAAGAGGAAGACGAGGAGTAAAAGTTTTTCTTCATCCATCTCTTGTAAATATTTATTCAAAAAAAAAAAAAAAAAAAAAAAAAAAAAAAAAAAAAAAACAAACAAAATACAAAATTATAAAACCAAAAAAAAAAAAAAAAAAAAAAAAAAAAAAAAAAAAACCATAAAAATCAGAAAATCTTTGAAAAAGCTCAAAAATATTATTTTCCCATCTTTTTCTATTCTTCGATAACATCTACGGTCTTTGATTTGTCACTCTAAGAATGACATGGGTCTTTAGATGAAGTTCGATTGTACATAAACTTTAAAAAAAAATGGATGGTGAAAAATGGTGGTTTATTGTCATTACAGGCAGTAACCCATTTTAAAAGAAAGAACAGAGCCATGCTTAATCTTATTTTTCAAATCTCATGCTCTGATTCTAAAAACAAATGTTTTTCACCAAAAAGACAAATGTTTCCTTCACAAATATTTTTCCTTCTATAAATTCTTCTGAAAAATATTTGTCATCTAATGAAAACTAACTCGGACTCAATTTTTGAAAATCATCTGGACTTGTCATTTGTAAAAATCTCTATCTCTCAATCAAAAACTTATGTCATTGATTGAGGGGGAAAATGATTTCAATTAAATCAAAAAGGTTATTTGTCAAACAATTGCAATTTCTTATACAATTGGTTCAAGACCTTGGCTAATGTTATGTTTTCATAAGATGAACACTGGAGTTTAAAGTCTCAAAATCTGATCCTTATCAGTTAAAATGTTTTTCAAAAGCAAGTCACAATTCTCCTAAAAAGTTTTCAAAATTTAATTTAAATCAATAGAGATCACAATTCTCAAAGGATTTGAAAATTGTGATCGGGGGAGAATTTGTGATTTAAATTGGATATAAACTGATAATTCGATAAATGGTTTAGAAATATTATAACCAGCTCTCCTCCCAACATGTGCCAAACGATTTTAAATTTTCCATGCACATGTTAAGGGGGAGCATCTATATCAAACCAAATAGGATTGAAACGTGATTGATTTGTCTCTAAGTGCAGGTTCTCTAATATGTTCAAAACACTTTCGAATCTCGATGCACATATTGAGGGGGAGCAACTTTTAGAAAATCACATCCTTTCCCAAAAATATCTTTAACAAAGTATTTAAAATACTAATTTTGATCGGGAAAGTGGTGTCGATATTTTTAGAAAATGTTGATCAAAGAAGTGAATTCTTAATTCTCGATTTGAGATTTTCGAGTCCTCTCGCCTCCATGTGCCAAAGCAATTTCAAACATACGATGCACATGTTGAGGGGGAGCTTTCTCTGAAATATCAAAAACAATTCTGGTACAAAATGCTTTGATAATATATCACAAGTACCTGGATTGATTATTCAAATGATTTTCAATTGGTTTCAATGGCAGAAGAACAATACCAAAAAGACCGACCAAATTTATTTTATGCATGGATATATAACGATGGTTAGGTTAGGTATTCGTTCCCACGATCCCGCCAGAGCCGGAGGGATCTACCCATGGACAATCTACTAGATAGTGCAGAAGTCCTTAGGTATGATGAAAAAGGAGAAAAGTGAGAAATAGGAAGAGAGAGGACTGAGATAGAGCTAGAACCGGAACAAACCCGACAAGGTTCTAGTTATGAAATTTCGGTAAGCACTGAAGGGGTTGAAGAATGAAAAAGAAATGAATGATAAAAGGGTGAAAAGAAATAGCCCTCCTTTATTTCAACCTTAGGGCAGAAACCGGGTTCAATTCATATGCTACTGGTGGTTACCTAGGTGACACCGGTATTGAAGACAAGACATCATGGACCCAGTGACGCACTGCACTACAACTTCCCAAGCTACTCAAGTTCCTCTTAAAAGGACTTGTTTCAATCTCACGGGGAACCTACATTATCTATCGACTTTCTCTTAGAGATTGTTGATATTGAAGATGGAGACCCTCTCCCTAGTCTCCGGCATAGGAACCAAATGTGCACTATTAAGTCTAGAGCCACGAGATCATCAATAAATCTCATTAGGACACGTTATTATTGAAGACTCACTGTTTCACACAATGTGGAAAGTGAGAATATATCTTAAGAGTCCTACGCATTATCCTTATGGTATTGCCAGAACATCTGAGTGACATGTTCACATGTTCACATGTTCACAATGAAGATGGAAAACCTTCTAGAGCCAAAATCAAACAAGCTCTTGGTAGGTGACATGTGAGATCCATACAATAGGTCAAACTTGTGACAACTGGATTGAAACAATGGGGCGATTCAAGATTGAATCAACCTTGGTCCAGGAAATGGATTGACGGATACCTTTGAAAAACCGGTCGTTGTCCTTAAAAATTATTTTCTCTAGATAAAAGGTGTTTATGATTGATAATTGATTTTCCTTAAAACCTTCGTTGTTTTTTTAAACACTTTATATTAAGCAATACACAATTGTTTTTCAAATCATTTTCCTTAATCAGCAAACCTCAATTTGCTGGTTCACTCACTCCGTGTTATCTTCTTTGAGACGTTCCGGTTTGAGAACAACTAGAGCAGCTGCGAAACCCTGTCAAGGAAATTCTTCGGAATTCCACCTGATCACAGGCAGTACTTGTACTGATCAACGGGGAACCGTGGTCCGTGTACCTCAATTCAACGAAAGTGATCAAAGACACTTTCGTGTGTTTTATTGCTAACTGTTGTATGCAGGTACACCCAACGTTTGCAGCTGATCAGAATTGAGAAGTCAATCCATAGCCGCATGCTCACACAACACATCCATTTCTAAAGAAATCATGATAAGTGCATCAACGACTCTGAAATTTTCACTCTATGCTTCTGCTATGCTGCTGCAAATATCATGAATCAACTAAAGCTTCCGCTACTCTTATGCGAAGAAATCATGATCCAGAATGTGAGCATGTCGGTTCAATGTCGCAACATCACATAATGTCAACACTACAAAGGAAGAGTCAGAGATTTATGGTAGCCGATGATCTCAAAGCTGGCTCAAAACTCATCATCACGTGGATCAGTTAAAGACCTCCACTTGGATTAATAAAACATGCAGAACATGAAGAATCATTTACTACGGGCTACAGAGCAAAGAACTTAATCAAGAATCCTAGAACAATCAAATGTAATATCTGTTTGTATTCAATGTAAATTGAGGTGACCTCCCTTAGGGGGAGATTGTTAGGATTTAGAAAATCCGTTGGTTAAAGTGTCGGTCACCTCAAGTATATGTATTCGTTAGAAAGCTCGTAGTCGTAGTCAAGTTATGTTAATAAGTAGTTAGTTAACTAACACCGTGGAGGGCGGACGGGTCTTTACCCACTGTATGCCTGATCCACAACCCATAGGAGGCGTATCTTGTATGAAACTATAAATACCCTCTACCTCTCAAGGTAGAGGGTTGGTGCTTCAATACCATTTTTCTTTGTTTCATCAAGTTCCCAATTCTCTCTCTCTACTTTCTCTCTCTAAAATTCAACCCATACTCCACTCTTTTCATATGTTTTGATGTGTATATGAAATCCAATATGTAACACCTAGGGTATTAATTGCTGAACTTGGCCTCCAAGGAGTTAGGAAGGGACTAGAATACACCAAGGGAAGGACCTATAATCATTTGGATACAAAGGGGAAGCTTAGGTTGGTCTTCTAGCATTACTCCAACCAAATCGGTTGCGGGTGGCAACCGATCGGTTGGTCCATATTCACAGGAACCTTTTGACCATCATCCAACCGATCCAGTTGCGGTTGCAACTGATTCGGTCGGTCTTCCTGAGTGACGGAAAATTAACCTTTAACTTTATTCTGACTTGTACAGCTTGGTTCTTCGATCATCTTGGTCTTCTATGGTACTTGAAATACTGGTTTGTGCTTGACATGCTTCACTGAAACAGGGATCTTCCTTTTATTGAACATTCTTCTACTTTTCCTTCCGTTTCCCTGCATTTGGTTATAAATACTAGACAAACATCTTTTGATGCGATTAAGTACTAAAATCATACAAATATAACCAAATAACATATACAAAAGCACACATAACGCTACTGAAAACATGTACAATCTGAGCGTTATCAAATTCCCCCACACTTAAACTTTGCTTGCCCTCAAGCAAATCTAGGAAAAACATCCACTGGTACAAAATTATGATTACGAAAAATATGATGCAAATCCACCAGGTACAAGTACGATAGAAAATTCATAAATTAAGCTTTTAAGGGCGAAACTTCAAGATGTTTGATAACATTTCATAACACCTCACGAAAAAGGAATGAAATATAATTCACTCAATCACTCAATTTTTAGTGGAGTAACAATATAAATCAAACTCATTGCTCAGTCATGATTAGATTATTACCATAAGCTTGTACAAGAAACAAAACTCCACCGACGTGGCATGAGCACTAAGCAAAAATATCTAAAGAGGACTTTTATTCAGGTTATAATGTTAAGGCTTAGGGCTAAGGGTATGGATAAGGCATGGGAATGTTAATGAAATTGGTGTTAAAATAGAAATAGAATCAAGTCTAATACCCATGTTGCTGGTTTACCAAAAAATCCGCAAACCAATAAACGATTATAGCTTTATTTTCTTTTCTTCGGATTTCAACAACTCTTCGCTTTGATTCGCCATAACAACTTTTCTTAGAACATAGCACATTGGCTAATGCATTCACATTTTTTTTTAAATATAAACTCATCCTTGAAATGGCTCACACAACAAAGAAGGTGCGGTTATTCATAATCATTTAAACAATCTTCTCATACCAGGCGACTAGCAACCAACCGTTTAGACATTGACAAGGGTTAGGCTAAGGTTTAAAGTGTAAAATCTTTTTGTACTTTCTGGATTTATCAAAAACGAAAAGAATGGCTCAGAGGGTGTAACTAGGGGTATCTAGCACTAAAGATGAGTGCTACAAATGGGTCCGTGTAGGTGGTTAACTTACCGATGTGGCTAGCTAATATATCATAATATGAAAATGGAAGGCCATTTGGGTTAAATCCTAAGGTTCCTCTTTATCACATGAATTCACTTATATCACACGAATGCGATCTCACTGCGGTCTGGTAATGATTTACAAGTACAATTTCTAGAATAAATAAAATCACCGGCACACTCATAGCAAAATATTAACTTTGGGTGCAGCTGTGTATTTTGTTTGGCAAGAAAGGAATATGAGATTATTTGGGGGCTCTAGTAGAACTATGGAAGAAGTTGTTAGGAATTAGAAATTCCAGGTATTAAAGAGTTGGTCACCTCAAGTATATGTAATCGTTAGAAAGCTCATAGTCGTAGTTATTGTATGTTAAGTAGTATTTAGTTTTGTAACACCGTGGAGGACGGACGGGTCTTTACCCACTGTATGCCTGATCCACAGCCCGTTGTGTGGCATTTTATTGTAAGACTATAAATACTCTCTACCTTCCAAGGTAGAGAGTTGGAGCTCATAATAAGATTTTTCTTTCTCTCACTAAAGTTCCCTAAACCTCTAACTTTCTCTCTCTAAAACACATCACACGCCTATTTGATCTTATGGTTTAGTGTGTTTGTGAAATCCAATATGTTACAATTGGTATCAAGAGCCAAGGTTTGATCATCTCTTACATATTTTTGGATTTCTAGTGACTTTTAGGTGCTTTTAGAGTTTGAAAAAGTTTAGTGGTTTTTGCATCATTTGGATCATTTCTAGTGTTAAAGTTTGAATCTTGGGTGTAGTTTTGTGTTTAGAATCATTGTATGTTCTTGGGTTTTGATTTGGTAACCTTGAATCATCGTGGTTGGGTTGTTTTTGGATTGAAACGTGGTGTTTATGTGTTTTTCTAGCTAGCGACTTAAGCCACGGATAAGTTGTCTTGGTAGCGACTTGCTTTGTAATTTGGTAGCGAGTTGAAGTTGAAGTTCTTAGCGAGTTGAGCTAGCGACTTGTCTATTGAGACAAGCCGAAAAACAGTACACTTAGTGGATTCTCCACTACGAGTAGCGACCTGGTGAAAGTTAGCGACTTGTACTTAAGTTTGTTAGCGACTTGGTGTTAGCGATTTGATGCTTAGCGAGTTACTCTTTAGCGACTTGACAGCTTAGCAATTTGGTGCTTAGCGAGTTGCTCTTTAGCGACTTGACAACTTAGCGACTTGGTTCTTAGCGACTTGCTGTCAAAATTTTGCTAGCGACTTGGTGCTTAGCGAGTTGTTATTTAGCGACTTGACTGTGTCTTAGCGACTTGGTGCTTAGCGACTTGGCTCAGTTTTTCTTAGCGACTTGGTTGACTCTGTCTGTAATACGGTTTTCTCTTGATTTAGTAAATTCCCGTGAAAGAATCTATTTCCCGGTTTAATCATAGAGTTGTAAAATCCCGTTTAATCTGTCAACATGTCTACCAACGTTCCTACAATCATCTCCACTGTTGTCGAGGATGTTCAAGCAGCTGGTTCAGATACTCGTCCACCCATGCTTGACAGAACTGACTACGATTCTTTGGCTCAACGAATCAGATTGTACTGTCTTGGAAAGGAAAATGGAGTCAACATTCTCAAATCCATTGATGAAGGACCGTATCGGGTTGAGACTACTAGAGACATAATTGATACAGCTGAAGATGGTACATTGATTTACGGAATGGACAGACTAAAGATGTATGATGAGCTCGATGATAAGGAGAAGAAGAGATTCGATGCAGATATCAGGGCTTCTAAAATCATATTGCAAGGTCTTCCAAAAGACATCTACAAGCTTATCAATCACAACACAGAAGCAAAGGCTGTATGGGATAATGTCAAGATGCTTCTCTCAGGTTCTGAATTAACTATTGAAGACAGAGAATCAAAACTCTATGATGAATTTGAGCACTTTAAGATGAAACCAGATGAGAGTGTCTATGAGTACTATGTTAGATTCCATAAGCTTGTGAATGACATGAGAAACATCAGAATGACTATGCCAAACATTCAGCTGAACTCAAAATTTGTAAACAACATGAATCCCGAATGGCACAAGTTTGTCACATCTATGAAGCTCACTAAAGAATTAAAGAACAAAAACTATGAGCAACTGTATGCTTTCCTTCTTCAGAATGAGAGGCATGCTATGTTTGAAAAAAGGATTCTGGAGCATTTCAAAACCAATCAGGGAGAATCAAGCTCACCAAATGACTCAACTGATTTCTACACAAATATTGGAATTTCCACCAAGGATTCTAAAGTAATTCCCACGGGAGATGATAATCACAAACTCATTCCTGATCCACGATTCAAGCAACAGGATGCTGATGATATCATAGGACATTTCATCAATCAACTAGCTCTCATGGTTAAACAGAACTTGACCCTTTCACCTCATACTAACAGTCTTCACACCAACAATGAAATCAGAACCGCATCCAATCTTCACAATCATTCTTTGATCAGAGATGGGAAAGTTATGGTGCAGCCAGTGCAAGAAAGGCAGTATGATCAGAGAAGGGGTGGAGTAGGTGGAGGCTATGGTGGAAATCAGAATCGAGGAAGGATTGGAAATCAAGGACAAACTAAGCCTATTAAATGTTACAACTGTGGTGGTGAGGGACACATTGCAAGAAACTGCACATCACCAAAATGCCCTAAGAATGCCGAGTACTTCAGGGATAAGATGTTGATTGTGCAAGCTCAGGATAATGGTGCAGCTTTGGATGAAGAGGAGTTGTTGTTCTTGGCTGAGGGAAATGCTAAGACCTATGATGCAGATGTGGATGAGCAGCCAATTCAGGAGATAGGTCACAATCATCATAATGCCTTTCAAGTCGCTGACTGTGATGCATACGACTCTGATGTTGATGATGGACCTACTGCACAAACAATTTTCATGGCTAGCATTTCTCCAATGGTCTCTCCTAAGGTCTCACCTTCACCACAAGCTGGACCATCCAAAGATAAAATCATCTCAGAGGTATTAAAACTATATGATGATATTGATGTGCGAAAGATGCATAATGAAGTACAATCTCTTGAGACTTATGAATCAGAAATTGATGATGTGGGTAATAGCAATGTTGTCCCATATGATCAATATGTGAAGCAAAGTGAAAGTAAGATTGTACCAAGTAATGCATCTTCTGCAGTCAATAATGACTATGTCTTTGATGAATTCACTGCATGTGTTCTGTTGTCTCTGAACTGAATGCCTATAAAGAACGTGTTGCTATTTATGAACAACGTGCTAAATTTGAGTTGACCACCCGTGAGCAGGAAATGGATGACCAAATGCGTACAACTATTAGAAAAAGTAGGTTAGAGAAGAAGTATTAAAACAAGAGTTAAACTCCTTACAAGAAAAGCTTTCTAAAACTGCTAAGCAAAAACAAGAACTTCAAGAAAATGTTAAAATGCTTAAGCAAGAATTCATGCTAAGGAATCAAAACTTTTGAATGATTTTTCTAATCTAAAACCTTGAAAAACAAGCTTGAAAATAAGTTGTACGTACAAGGAAATACCATTCAGACTGGTCACTTAATCACTAAGCACAGAGTTTTGAGTGATAAGCATAGTACTCCCCTCGTTGAGGAACCAAATCCAGAAGTTGTTAAAAAGGCTAGAGCTGCCCATAAGGTAATTTATGATGGCAATGAAATTCTTAAGCCTAGACAGAAACCTAGTTGCGCTGAGTGCACTGAGGAAGATAAGAAATCAGATGAAGTTACTAGGGAAAAGATGAACAAGAATTTAGATGATCCTAAACGTAAAGAGAAGAAAATAAATATCACACCCCATGATTACAAGAAGGAGAATTGGATTTTCTTGAACATGTTTAAGCCTCAGACGTTGTTAACACCCGAACAAGTGTTCTGAAAAAAGGATTTAGATAAGCAAAAAGCAGAGAATCTTGTTGAAACGAACCCCCCCTTTAGGAAAATGCCTTTAGCGACTGTGTATCCTCCCAATACACCAATGCATTTAGTTCCTAGGACTATTGCCACTAAAAGCAAGACCTTAATCAGTCAATATGTTATTCTTCAACTATTTGTCGATTTTGAGAAAACTTGTAAGAAAAGGATCACACCCACTGGGATAACTGAAGGGAAAGGGGTTTTGAGCAAACAAAAGAATGCTATCTAACTGAGGTCATGCCTTTCTTTAAACTACTAAAAGATCATTTTGAGAGTCTTAAAAAAGGGGATAGATTCAGATATTAAAGGAATGGAAAAGGAATTTGATGCAATGATAGTTGAGGTTAGTGACTATGAGCGAGCATTAAAATATAATGAGATTGAGAGGAAGAACTTGCATACCTTGAATGAGAATATTATTTCTGAATGTATTGCTCAAGATGTGTTTTACACTGCTACGAATTGCTCCATTAATGCTTCTCAATTTCATGAATTATCTGTTGCTCTGAAAGTCTCTCATGATCGTGTCATTGAGCTTGAAAAGATTAATTCGAAACTTAATGAGAAAATTGATCAGGATGATCACGATAATTTGGTAAAGCATCTTTCTAAACTAGAAGTTGAACATTTTGATTTACAACTAAAATATCAACATCTAAAAGAAAATGTTAAAACCTCAAATTTCAAGACATCCTTGGATGCTCCTGAATTTGATGCAGTTTTTGAAATTAGCAAATGTGATGAACAGATTCGAGCTCATTGTAACACGATCATAAAGTTGAAAGCCCAAATCTCTCAATTAAAGGGTGAAAAGAACTGTGTGACTGGCTCCCAAATGCCTCCTCATTTAGATTCTCAGAATTCTCAAACGTTTCATCTTCAAAACTTAGTAAATGCATTACAAAAGGAAAACGAGAGTTTTCTAGAAGAAAATGAAAAGCTTAAACGTCATTTCAATGAGTTATTTGAATCAATAAAGGTCACTCGTAACAAAAATAATGAACAAATAACTTCATTGCAAAAGGAAATTGAGAATCTGAAGAGCCAGGTAAAAGGGAAAATGCCAATGACCAATGGGGAGAATGATGGATCAAAGGTACCTGTTTGTAATAAATATTCTTTGTCTGTGAAATATGTTCCTCCTCATCTTAGGAATAACAAACTAGCATTTCAAACATATTTCTCATCCCTTAAGGATTGTCTAGAATGTCTCCGTGAGATTGTTGAAGAGGATAAGTTAGAGAAACCACTTGATAATGCAATTGGGCATGCTTGCTTATATGCCAAACGATCTCAAGAAATTCTAGAATTCTTAATCACAATATGCCTAAGTCCTTAGGTGAGAGAGTTAATCCTTTGATTCCGTGTTATATGCCTAGTGCCAAGTATGAAATCCATTTGATGCCCAATGTTATGGATGTGAACTGGAGTATACCTTCAAGTACTTCAGATCCCAACACCTTTAGTGCTAAGAAAGTGAACTCTAGTGTGCCTTCTAGGAAAGTGAACTCTAGTGTGCCTTCTAGGAGTAAAAATTAGAGCACTTCTGGGGATAAGAAAGTGAATTTCAGTGTGCCTGCAAATAGCTCAAATCACAGTTTTAAGAAAGTGAACACTAATGTGCCTTCTAGTAGTTCAGATCCTTGCACATATAGATCAGGAATGCAAAAATTAGATCAACCAACTAATGTTCCCATTCCCTCTACAGGAGTAATCAGTGACATTAAAGCGAGCAGGTCAAAGTCTCAAGACAACACAAGGAATGATAGGACCTTGCAAGCTAAGAATGTGCATTGGAAGAGAGTAGAAGACCAATCTAGGAACTTTAAGTTTGGGTCGAATAAAACGAATCGTGTTGATTCTAGTATTAGCCATAGGCGTACTGTAATTAATTCGAATTCTGATACTATTTGCAAACCTTGTAATGATGTCTGCTTGAATTCTGTTGCTAATCATAAATGTGGTGTGAATGCTTTGTCTAATGCTGTCAAATGTCCAGTTAAAACTTTTAATGCTAATAATCGTGCAAAGAAGGCTAAAAGGCAAAGACGAATGATTGTTAGAAAACAGTGGAAACCCACAGGAAGAACATTCATAAAGATAGGTTATTATTGGATACCTTTTGGCCATAAGAATAATCATTTTTGCCCTCAAACTGCTAAGACTATGCCCACTAGAAAATGGATGCCTACTGGTAGAACTATTCCCTTAAGAAGTGAACATACTTTGAATAGGTCAAATACAGACACCAGCATTGCATCTATTCCGAATGATTCCATTGTTTCTACTTCTAATATGGATGTTTCTATTTCTGATGTGGGTGTTCCAATTACTGTTACTAACCAAGTGGAACCCATTCTTGCATGGGGATCCCAATTATCCAGTTATCCATTCTTGTCTGTGTTCAACTGCAGATCATTCAAATCGTTCTGTGGTACCTGGACTCAGGCTGTTCCAAGCATATGACTGGAGACCGGTCGCGGCTCATGAACTTTGTGAGCAAATTCATCGGGACAGTTAGATTCAGGAATGATCATTTCGGTGCAATTATAGGTTATGAAGATTATGTTGTTGGTAAAAATGTTATCTCTAGGGTATATTATGTGGAAGGTCTTGGTCATAACCTGTTCTCTGTTGGTTAATTCTGCGATTCTGATCTAGAAGTAGCCTTTAGAAAACATACTTGTTTCGTTAGAGAACTTGATGGTAAGTAAATTTTAAGATGTTCACGTGGTTCAAATCTATACACCATCTCTATCGAAGATATGATGAAGTCTTCTCCAATTTGCTTGTTGTCAAAGGCTTCTAAAACAAAGTCATGGTTATGGCATCGTCATCTCAATCACTTGAACTTCGGCACCATCAATGATCTCTCCAGAAAGGACTTAGTTGTAGGTTTACCTAGACTTAAGTATGAAAAGGATCATCTTTGTTCAGCATGCCAATTGGGAAAAAGCAAGAAGTATGCCCATAAACCCAAACCTACAAACTCAGTCACAGAAGTTCTTCATACAATTCACATGGACTTATTTGGACCCATGAGAGTGCAGAATATCTTTGGGAAGAAATATGTGTTAGTTGTGGTTGATGATTTCTCTAGATTCACCTGGGTAAAGACAAAGGATGAAACTCCAGATATCATCATCAAACTCATCAAACAGCTGCAGGTTTGTCTTAACAAAACGGTCAGAATCATCCGAACAGACAATGGAACTGAGTTTGTTAACAAACAACTTGGTGAGTTTTATGAAAGTATTGGAATCAGTCATCAAAGAAGTGTTCCTCGAACTCCTCAACAGAACGGTGTAGTTGAAAGAAGAAATCGAACTCTTGTGGAAGCCGCAAGGACTATGCTGATTTACTTAAAAGTTCCAATGTTTCTCTGGGGTGAAGCCATGGCCACTGCATGCTACACCCAAAATCGATCCCTGGTTCACACTGCTCATGGAAAAACTTCATATGAACTTGTCCACAATAGAAAACCTAATCTTTCATTCCTTCGTGTGTTCGGTGCATTGTGTTATCCAACTAATGAGGGCCATGATTTAGGCAAACTTAAAGCTAAAGCTGATATTGGAGTATTTGTAGGATATGCACCAAACAGAAAAGGATACCGAATCTACAACAAGAGAACCCAAAATATCATGGAAAAAATTCACGTCACGTTTGATGAGCTGACCGGTCAAATGGCTCCTGGACAATCCAGTTCTGGACCCGCACTTCAAAACAGTCCCATTGGTTCATCCCTTGTACCAAACTCTTCTCAAGCAACTCCATATGTACCTCCATCTGAAGATGATTTAAAGAAATTGTTTGATCCTATGTTTGATGAGCATTATGAGCCAAGTGCTAATGAACTGTCGATTCCTACAACAGAGGCTGCTCATATCCCTGTGAATGAAGTCAATCCTTCAGTCTCAATATCATTAAGTCAAGAAGCGCCTGCTGCTGATCACTCAGTCTCATCAACAAATCATCAATCATCAAATGTACATCATGGAATTGTGTCTGGCATCAATGATGAAGTTAATCCCTTTGGTACTCCCGAAGATGCTCCATTTGAAAATATCTTTGCTCCTGAATCATCATCAGAACCTTCTTCATCAGGAGATATCGACTCTGCTACTTCAGTTCCACAACAACAACCACATGAACATCTGAGAAAATGGACACATGATCACCCATTGGACAACATCATTGGAAACCTCTCTCGTCCAGTATCCACACGGAAACAACTTGCAACCGATGCCTTATGGTGCTTCTTCAACTCCGTACTCTCTAAGATCGAACCAAAAGATGTTAAAACCGCCATGAATGAAGACAACTGGTTCAATGCCATGCAAGAAGAAATTCATGAGTTTGATCGTCTTGATGTATGGGAATTAGTACCTGCTCCAGATTGTGCTATGATCATTGTTCTGAAATGGATCTTCAAAGTAAAACTTGATGAGCATGGTGATGTGTTAAAGAACAAGGCTCGATTGGTTGCTAAAGGATACCGTCAAGAGGAGGGCATAGATTTTGAAGAATCATTTGCTCCTGTGGCTCGAATCGAGGCAATCAGAATATTCTTGGCTAATGCTGCAAGTAAGAATATGATAGTCTATCAGATGGATGTAAAGACGGCATTTCTGAACGGAGATCTTAAAGAAGTCGTCTACGTCAGCCAACCTGAAGGCTTTGTGAATCCAAAGCATCCTACTCACGTTTATCGTTTGAAGAAGGCTCTTTATGGTTTAAAGCAGGCTCCAAGGGCATGGTATGATACGCTATCAAAGTTTCTTCTGTCTACCGGCTTCAGCAAAGGAGCAGTTGATCCAACATTGTTCACCAGGAAGTCAGGAAAACATTTAATTCACGTTCAAATTTATGTTGATGATATCATCTTTGCCTCGACTGACCCCAATGAGTGTGACCGTTTTTCGAATGAAATTGGTTCAAATTCCAAATGTCTATGATGGGACAAATGTCATTTTTCTTGGGACTACAAATTTCACAAAGTTCCAGAGGCATTTTCATAAATCAATCTAAATATGCAAATGAGATTTTAAAGAAATTTGGATTTGTATCATGTGACACCATTGACACTCCCATGATTGAACGAATCAAGCTGGATGAGGACCACTCAGGGATCATGGTAGATCAAACGAAATATTGTAGCATGATTGGATCCCTGATGTACCTCACAGCTAGCAGACCAGACATCTTGTTCGCTGTGTGCATGTGTGCTAGATATCAGGCTAAGCCTACTAAAAAGCACCTTGAAGCGGTTAAACGGGTCTTTCGGTATCTCCAAGGAACCATCAATATGGGACTTTGGTACCCGAAAGACACCGGTATGTCACTAACAGCCTATGCAGATGCTGATCATGCAGGATGTCAAGATACTCGTCGAAGTACGTCTGGAGGTGCTCAGTTTTTGGGTGATAAGCTTGTAAGCTGGTCTTCAAAGAAGCAAATGAGTACTTCTATTTCCTCTACAGAGGCTGAATACATAGCCATGTCATCTTGTTGTGCTCAAATTCTTTGGATGAGATCCCAATTATCTGACTATGGCTTTGAATTCAACAAAATCCCTCTGTACTGTGATAATAAAAGTGCTATTGCTCTCTCATGCAACAACTTTCAACACTCAAGAGCAAAACGCATCGACATCCGACATCATTTCATCAAGGAGCAAGTGGAAAACGGTGTAGTGGAACTCTATTTTGTGAAGTTAGAATACCAGTTAGCAGACATCTTCACCAAAGCTCTTCCAAGAGAACGTTTTGAGTTTATTCTTCCACGACTTGGCTTGAAAAGCCTTCAACCAGAAACACTCAAACGTCTTCAGGAGGAAGACGAGGAGTGAAGGTCTTTCTTCATGTATCTCTTGTAAATATCTATTCGAAAAACAAAATACAAAATTACAAAACCTTCAAAAATCAAATAGAAAAATATAAAACTTTCAAAATCCATAAAAATTTGAAAAATTCGAAAAATCCTCAAAAATTATTGTCATTTTGTCATGCTTTTATCGATTCGATAATATCTACGATCTTAATGCTGTCTTTCAAAGAATGATACGGGACTTTAGATGTTGTTCGAATGTTTAAAAAATAAATGAATAAATAAACAAATAAATTAAAAAAAATTGAGAGAAAGAGAAAAAATGGCTTATTGTCATTTCAGGCAATAACCCGCTTTTCAAAGATAGAACAGAGCCATACTTTATATGTTTTTCAAAACCTTGCTTGATTCTTTAAACTAGTCTTTACTATCTAATGAAAACTAGTTGTTTTGAAAAATAACTCGGACTCTATTTTTGATAATCATCTGGACTTAAAGTTGTCAAAAATCTATCTCTCAATCAACAACTTATGTCATTGATTGAGGGAGAGAATGATTTCAATTAAATTAAAAGGTTATTTGTCATTCAATTGTTTTCAAAAGATATTCATGCATGTTTATTCAATGGAGTTTAAAGTCTAAAAATCCGATCCTTATCAGTTAAAACGTTTTCACAAATCTAGTCACAATTCTCCTTAAAATCGTTCAAAATCAATTTAAATCTACAGAGATCACAAATCTCAAATGATTTGATAATTGTGATCGGGGGAGAATTTGTGATTTAAAATTGGATTTAAACTGATAGTTCGATAAATGGTTTCATAAGTGTTTAGCATGTTTGCCTCCCCGTATGTGCCGCAAGTGTCAAACGATTTCAAATTTTCCATGCACATGTTTCGGGGGGCAACTATTTTAAACCTCAAATTATTGAAACGTGACTATGTGCACGTTCCCTCTTGTATGTGCAAAACTCTTTCAAACCTCAAGGCACATATTGAGGGGGAGTAAGCTTGTGAAAACCTCATCCTTTCCTAAAATGCTTTATCTACTTGTTTTGATAAGGGAAGTGATGTTGATATCTTTTAGAAAATGGTAATCAAAGAAGTTAATTCTTTCTCTTGCCTCCGTGTGCAAAATGATTTCAAATACTTGATGCACATGTTGAGGGGGAGCTCTTGTTCTAAAAAATATCAAAAACAAATCAGGTACAAAATGCTTTGATAATATATCATAAGTATCTGGATTGATTTTCAAATGGTTTTCAATTGGTTCCAATGGTAGATGAACAATACCAAATAGACCGACCAACTTTACTTTATGTATGGTGATATAAGGATGATAAGGTTAGGTATTTTGTTCCCATGATCCGCCAGAACCGGAGGGATCTACCCAGGGACAATCCACTAGATAGTGTAGAAGTCCCTAGGTATGATGAAAAAAGGAGAAAAATGAGATATGGGAAAAGTGCAGACTGAGACTGAGCTAGTACTGGAATAAACCCAACAAGGTTCTGGTAATGAAGTCTCGGTAAGTACTGAAGGGGTAGAAGAATGAAAAAGAATTGAATGAGAAAAGGGTGAAAACAAATAGCCCTCCAAATTATTCAACCTTAGGGCAGATGCCGGGTTCAATTCATATGCTACTGGTGGTTACCAAGGTGACATCGGTATTGAAGACAAGACGTCATGGACCCAGTGACGCACTGCACTTCAAACTTCCCAAACCACTCAAGTTCCTCTTAAAAGGACTTGTTTCATTCTCACGGGGAACCTACATAATCTATCGGCTTTCTCTTAGAGATTGTTGATATTGAAGAAGGAGACCCTCTCCCTAGTCTCCAGAATAGGAACCAAAATGTGCACAAATTGAGTCTAGAGCCACGAGATCATCAATAAATCTCCTTAGGAAACTGTCAATAAAGACTCTCTGTTTCACACAATGTGGAAAGAGAGATAATATCTTGAGTCCTACGCATTATCCTTGTGGTATTGTCAGAACATTTGAGTGATATGCAAACATATTCACAATGAAGATGGAAAGCCTTCTGGAGCCATCATCAAACAAGCTCCTGGTGGGTGGCATATGAGATCTATCAAATAGATCAACCATGTGATAACTGAACAGAAACAATAGGGCAATTCAATCTTTTGAATCAATCCTGGTTCAGGTTATGGATTGACGGATACCTTTGAAAAACCGGTCATTGTGCTTAAAAACTCTTTCCATTAGCACATCGATCGTGTACGAATCTTTCAAATTAAAAGGTGCTTATGATTGATAATTGATTTTCATTAAAACCTTCGTTGTATTGCAAAAACAATTTCTATTGAGCGATACACGATTGTTTTTCAAATCTTTTTTCATCAATCAGTGAATCTCTATTCGCTGATTCACTCACTCCGTGTTGTCTTCTTTGAGACGTTCCGGTTGAGAACAGCTAGAGCAGCTGCGAAACCCTGTCAAGGAAATTCTTCAGAATTATACCTGATCACAGGCAGTACTTGTACTGATCAACGGGGAACCGTGGGCCGTGTACCTCAATTCATTGAAAGTGATCAAAGACACTTTCGTGCGCTTTATTGCTAACTGTCTTATGGAGGTACACCCCGATGTTTGCAGCTGATCAGAATGAAGCGGTCAATTCATAGCCGCATGCTCACACAACACATTCATATCTAAAGAAATCATGATTGGTGCATCAATGACTCTGATATTTTCACTCCATGCTTCTGCTACGCTGCTGCGAATATCATGAATCAACGAAAGCTTCCGCTACTCTGATAAGAAGAAATCATGATCCAGAATGTGAGCATATCGGTCCAAATGTCACAACATCACATGATATCAACACCACAAAGGAAGAGTCAGAGATTTAATGTGGCTGATAATCTCAAAGCTAGCTCAAAACTCATTATCACGTGGATCAGAAAAAGACCTCCACTTGAATTATCCAAACATGCAATGTGAAGAATCAATGACTACAAGCTTCAGAGCAAAGTAATACATCAGGAATCCAAGAACAATCTCAATGATATATTTGTTTGGTTTCTAAGTAATTTAAATGTATGGTTGAGGTGACCTCCCTTAGGGAGAGATTGTTAGGAATTAGAAATTCCAGGTATTAAAGAGTCGGTCACCTCAAGTATATGTAATCGTTAGAAAGCTCGTAGTCGTAGTTATTTTATGTTAAGTAGTATTTAGTTTTGTAACACCGTGGAGGACGGACGGGTCTTTACCCACAGTATGCCTGATCCACAGCCCGTTGTGTGGCGTTTTATTGTAAGACTATAAATACTCTACCTTCCAAGGTAGAGAGTTGGAGCTCATAATAAGATTTTTCTTTCTCTCACTAAAGTTCCCTAAACCTCTAACTTTCTCTCTCTAAAACACATTATACGGCTATTTGATCTTATGGTTTAGTGTGTTTGTGAAATCCAATATGTTACAGAAGTCTTTAAAGTTATTGTTGAAACTGTTAGACTGAGAATTATGGGATTGAAGCTCAAGATTACCCTTGATGTCATCATTGCTGCTCAGGTATTGCACTTCCCCATTGATAGAATTTACTTGTATAAAGATATTCTTGATAGACTTATGGCTGATATTAATGATTTAAATGATGAAGACAAAGTATAGCTTTAGGACTTCTAGTTATAGGACTTTTTGGGCCTGTTACTGGGAGTGGTCTTACCATAGAAATGGTTACTGGGTGGGTAATGGGTTCTGTAAAGGGTATGGGGTTGTTAAGCTGATTGGGGTTGGTTCAATGTTAGATGGAAGGCTATTAACTATGGTGGGAAGGCCAATATTTGGTGGTATATGGGAGTTGGTAGTATTAGAAGGGCACTAGACAATTGGTTTTATAGTTCTGTGGTTGGTTTAGTTTTGACCTGGGCTGTTTCTATACTATGGGTCTTGGGTTGTGTTTCTCAGCATGAATGGTTGCTTTTCCTAGTGGATTGTACTTAATTGGTTGGTGCTGTTCATTGGGTTTATAGCAGAATTTGGTGGTCTAATCTGAGCATGCAGATGTGTATTTTTTGCTACTTTGTTACTAATGATTGGGGTCAACTGTTGTACTCTTTTCCCTTGTTCAATCTTTTTCCCACAGGGTTTTGGTTGTCAAGGGTTTTTAAGGAGACAAAGTTGGTGATTTGGTCATGTCAATATGGGCAGTATTTCAAAGAGTCAGCTGATAGTAATGATGAGTGGTTCTTATGCAAGATTTGAAAGAGGGAAGATTGGATTGTTATTGCTTGGATGCTGCTCACAGGAGAATATACTATGATTTCTGTTTCTATGGGTCATGGTTATGGTTTAAGTATAATATTTTTTTGGTTATGTTGTTTATAATGATTGGTACTTATGTATTGGTCTGTAATTGATGGTTGCCCATATTTATCTACTTAGCTTGTATGCTGCCTAGTGGTTACTAGCATATGGTGATGTTTTAAAATGCATTGGTTGGTCCCAATGTATTGTTGATGTATTCAGAGTATGTAGTGATCATAGGTTAGCTTAGGTCATTCGCTTTTATTTGTTTTGAGGGGTTTTTGTTTTGCCATCTGATTTTTGTGCCATTGTGGGAGTAGTTAGGGATGTGTCCTAGCTGTTTTTGTCCCCTTTGTGCTTTGTTTCTTTGCCTTTTGGCTCCTTTCTCTTTATAAAATTTACCTTTAGAGAAAAAAAAAGATTCAAGCATAAAAGATGTATGCTTTCTATAGAATAGGCTCAAATCCTCACAACATTAGTGGTAAGGGCTATAATTTGTGCTAGTAAATGTTATCGATCCCATAATAGATTGCAATATTAATCGGAACACATATCAAATTTTCAAATATTACTCGTTTTACCAGTGGTTTGATCCAGTTATTCTAATATATTATCCTAAAAGTGTGAAAATAACTAGATCACAAGGGCAAACAAAATTTTAAATTTAAGTTTAAAAACTCTAATTTTCCTATTCACCCCCCCACACTTAAGTTAAAAATTTTCCTCAATGTAAAAAAAGAACTTCAAAGTATAGAAATAGGGAAATAGAGATAAAACCAGATATTCCAATGAGTTTGTCAGCTTATTTTTCTTTATTAAGATGTGCCACCGCCCCACACATAAGTTAAACCAAGGGTTTAAACTTTGGGGCATGATCAAAGAAAATCAAATCTGAAACACACGGGTTGCCTCCTGAGAAGCGCTTGTTTTATTAACGAGTCATCAGCCTGACCCAAATCTTCCCGAATTTACTTGGCCGCAGTTACAGCCTTAAACATCTTAAAAAGTTCGGGGACATACATGAATTCTTCACCAGTTGCATCAGTATCGCTCCAGATGAACTCAACAGATGGTTTCCAAGGAACACTTTATGGGATTCTTCCTGGAAAAGGTGCTACAAAGGTGATAGTTTCGAATTCATTTTCAGGTGAAACTGTCTCAACTGATATTTCATTCATTTGCTCCTTATCGTAATATAATTTGATTCGGTGCCCATTAAAGATGAAACTTCTACCCTGTTTGTCATAAAGTTCGACATATCCAGATGGATATCCATGTTTAAAGATATATGGGCCAAACCATCTTGGTTGTAATTTAGGAGCTTTGAATTTAAATTTCATGTTGAAAAGCAGAACTTTATCTCCGGCTTTGAATTCTCTTCGAATTCTCAGCTTTTTGTCGGGATAAGCTTTTGTTCTTGCCTTATACATTTTGGAATTTTCATAAGCTCGGAGTATTAATTCGTCGAGTTCGTGCAATGACAAAAATCTATTTTCTCTAGCTATTTTGAGATCGGTGTTACAGTTTCTAAGAGCCCAGTAAGCACGATGTTCAACTTCGAACGGCAAATGACAAGTTTTTCCATACAGGAGTCTGTAGGGAGTTTGTTGGATCGATATACTTTAATCAAACTAACTTAACTAGCTTGTTAAGGTTTAATAACCTCGGATAAATCCTAAGTTATTAACAAAGAAACACTGAGCAATCTTTATTAAGTACGCGGAATTTACTTAACAAAGCTAAGAGAAA
>OU343220.1:231493982-231560114 GCA_910596185.1 Chrysanthemum makinoi | reverse complement strand
TTTATGCTAGCCGGATCCCTTGTGGGAGGGATCCGTGGGATCCGGGGAACAGTAAGTTTTCTCCTCTGTAAATAGTGAGCCATTTCTTCTTTTTGGCTCACCACTTTCACACATACTTTCTTCAAGTATTGTATCTCTTTAACTACTGATCCTAAAGGATCTTTCTATGTAGTTTGTCTTTTGTTTTTTTGTGATTCTATAGGTTCCTCTTAAAGGCGAGATCACCACTTCTTGAAGTCGAGCAAGCTCAAGTCCATGAGTTGCCATGCTTCGTCATCATCAAGACAACTGAGGTTCTCTTGTTGATAGTTCTTTCTTCCTCCGTAGAGATGTTGTGTTGAAGGGATTAGTGAAGATGCGAAAGAGTCAAGACAAGCATTAGTGAAAGGTGCTTACGTCTGTCTCAAAAGCATTAGTGAAGAATGCTAAAGGTCAAGACGAAGGCTTAGTGAAAGGTGCCAAGCGGTGTCAAGGCATTAGTGAGGAATGCCTAGGAATCAAATCAAGTGGCATTAGGGAGGAATGCCTAGGTCGTATAATCGATGAGGTGCATCATTATACATATAAGTATTAGTTTGTATCCAAGGATGGTGATATCCTTGATGGTGTTGTAACAAGGAGTGGATCTCCTTGAGATTAGGTGTTGTGTTGTGATGGGTAGTAGTTCCTCCATAGTAATGGAACTAGGTGCTTAGCCTAGTACCTAATAAAGGGTAGGCGACGTTGTGATAGGTGTGGTTCACCTTGGTGTGAAAGAACCCGGTGGTTAGCCTAGTACCGGAAAAAGAGTATGCGACTTTGTGAAGGCTTCTCCGCCATAAGGAGATTGGTGGTGTGTAGTGTTTACGAACTCTCGATTAGGTGACTCGAGGAGTGGAGTAGGGCAAGGAAGGTGTCCTTGTAGCCGAACCACTATAAATACTCGTGTTGTGGTTATGTGCTTCTTACTCTTTATCTTTCATTACACGTTTATCTATCTATCTATCAACGTCCAACATAAACAACCAAATAAGATTGACATAAGTTAATCTAAATGTTTTAAAACGAAGTTTTAATTGGTAAAATTATTCAACCCCCCTTCTAGTTTTCCACAATGTTGAAACAAGTGTCATCACTGGAACGTGGATAGCGCATTGCTTTATCGATCAGAAAGGTGATTCGATCTTCTCCAACTCCAAGGTTGAGTTCTTTTCCTTTCACTTTGATGATTGCATCAGCGGTATTTAAAAAAGGTCTTCCTAAGATGAGTGGGACTTTACTATCTTCTTCCATTTCTAGGATTACAAATTTCACGGGAAAAATGAATTTACCAACTTGAACAAGCATATTCTCAGCAATACCAACAGGATATTGATAAGAATGATATGCTAATCGAATGCTCATCTTTGTCGATTTAAGGCTGTTGTTGCATAATTTGGAATACAACGAATAAGGCATCAAATTGATACTTGCGCCAAGGTCGGCTAAAGCATCACATTGAATATTATTCCTGAAAGTACATGGGATAAGAAAGCTCCCAGGATCTCCGAGCTTTGGCGGGATTTTGTTTTGAACGATGGCTGAGCATTCTTCGTTAAGGAAAGTAGCTGATATTTGCTCTAGCTTGCTTTTGTTATTAAGAAGTTCTTTCAAGAATTTCCCGTAATTGGGCATTCCGGCTAAGACATCAACGAGGGGAACATTTGTGACAACTCGTAATTTTAGGTCATTTTACAAACTTTATAAGTTTCACTATTTCATCATTTATCGTAAACTACGTTTACGAGTATCAAATTCGCGTAACCTTAATGGTTTAGCTGCGAATTCATGAACATTTCATCAAGGACATTTCATATAGACTAGGTTTAGTCTACATATCATTAGTAACATCATTTCATATCGGTTCATGCATGGATTTGCATTTTTCATTAAACGTTTATTTTCCTATTAAATAAACGCTATCGCGTAATTAATTATTTTGAACAATTGGTCCGATACTTCCAAAAATTATTCCGATATATTTTTATACTCATATTAAGATTGTAAAAATAATATTATGAATTTACTCGGTGTTTTAAATTTATTTCGTATATAAATTGTTATATTTATATTATTACGACGGTTTTCGTATATGCAACTCGATAAATATTTATTCACTCAATTCTTGCAAAAAATGTATTTTTATAATTTTTACGGCTTCAATATATTTTATTTTGTTCCATTAAAGTTTATTTTTAGTTAACGCTACACTAAATACCTATTTATACCTTCAAACTACACATTATACACAACAAATAATACACTTAATCATCAAAACTACCCAACTCTTGCCCAAATTTTACCAAGGCCGGCCACATGCCCCCCCCCCCCCCCCCCCCCCTAGTCACAACAAGAAGCCAACTTGATCTTTACTTCTTATTAGATATTTTCAATGTACATTTATTATATTAAAGTTACAAACACATACACAACACAATTGCTAAGGTGAAAAAAAAGGGAGAAACCTCTCCTCCCCATTGTTGAGGCCGGCCATCCTCAAGATCAAGCAAGAAACCATAAAATTTTTCTAGATCAAGTATTATCAAGCTCTACTAGTAATCTATTTCTAGGTTTTGAAATAAAAACCTATAGATTAATAAAGTTTTCATCACTTTCTTTCACATAATCATTCAAGTAAGCATTTCATGATTTTTATTACTCTTTCATATTCATATTTATGTTATCTCATTATTTTTGCAAGAAAAACATGCATGAATTCCATGATCCATACCACTTTAATGGGTTTTAATTATCCAAATAATAATCTCTTGTGATATATCATTTTGATAATGTCTAGGAACCCATGACACCCTAACAAGGTGTATGGTAGGATTAGAATAGCTTCAGAGTTGTTTTGAATGGGTTAGAATAGGTTTGGCGCGAGAAAAACTCATTTCGACAAGTTTTCTAAAGGGTCTGTCCATATTTTTAAAATCTGGAAAATTCGACAGTAAGTAAAAATTTTTGGCCTAGATATATAGAAAATACACTTTAAAACGAAAACGTGGCCGCTTGAACGGATTAAAAAGGAGCTATAACGAAGAAGTTATGAATTTTTTAAGTTTGACGACGAAAACTATTTGTTTCAGAAAATTCAGCATGTAATCTCGACTTTTTACGAGTCAAAAATGAGGCTTAGGCGTTATAAATTGTGTCGACTTATCAAAAATATATTAGTATATATTATTACGATTCCGAGGACATATAAAACGTAGAAAACGGACTTATAACGACAAAGTTATTCACATTTTAAACAAGTTGCCGTAACTTTTATTATAAGTACAATTATATGTTTCTATTAGGCAAATATTACGGCCAACAATGACCATGTTAAGGGTCGTCTTTAACATCGATGGAGTACTTTTTATAACGTGATGTCTTCTAGTAAAAGTAAGTTCGCCAAGCATATTTTCCAAAATGTTCAACCGTTCGTCAAGCGGAGTTGTAACGAATAAAATACGGTCACTTAAACTTTGCCGAAAACCACTCTTAAACAATATTTTGGACAAAAGTACCATACTTTACCTATACTTTTCTCCGTGAGCGAGACCTCTATGATGAAAAATTAAATGCTAAAATTTTTAGATAATGATACAAGCTTCCCAAAACCGTTGAGTTTGTTTCCTAACACTCGACGTGCACCATTTTACGACTAGCTTTTCAAGGCCGTTTAGTCACTTTCATGAAAATTTCAACGACATTATTTTACGACGAAAAGTTATAATTTCACAATAAATCATTAAATGATTATCGTAAGATATCATTTCAACGTAAATACTTGTAAAGTATTTTATAACATGACGAGATGTCATAAACATATATTTCGACTATAAATTCTATTTTCAAAAGCGTACAAGTGGTATAGATTACATGTGGATTTGCATGCACGACATTGTTTCATGACTTATCATAGAGCATATCATTCATAATAGGTCACGGTCAGAGTTTGCGCCTCATTTCAGTGTATCCACTTTTGCCATTATATCATCATTATCATTGCAACAGGTGAGTTTTCATAGCCCCGATTTATTCAAGTTTTTACTTTATTTCAAACCTACGAGGGAGAATACATTGCACATCATTTTTATTACGATACCAAGTATATCAAATTCATTACATTGCTTAAGTTACCTCATGCCAATTGAATGTCCCCATTATATAACATGAACTGTTAATTTCATAGAAGCGAGGGTGAGTGGATAGACTCTCGAGGGTGACTCCTCCATCCGGTGTGGTGGATCCAACTGGTAAACGGATGCATTTCATTTAATATCATTATTTGAGTTGTTTGCAAACACTCTGTTGGGGCGAACATCATGATCATTCTAGTTTCGGTGTCATGGACTTATAGCAATTGTATCATTTTTGTGTCATCATTGTCATACAAACTTATACTTGTGGTAGTCGTATAATGCATATACATAAACTCTATGAGGTATTTATATACATAAGGTATTTATAGGCAAGGAGCTAGGGCAACACTCCTACTCCTTCCCTTTCTCCTATGGGCTTGGGCCTAAGCTCATGGGCCTTCTTCATAAGCTTAAGGCTAATAACAAACATAAAGGCCATAATAAGCTAACTATTACATATGAGTAACTCACACTTGAATAAGGTTTAGGACTGATTCCAACAAGTCGTATCATACATATACATAAACTCTATGAACTCACTCAACCTTTGTGTTGACACTTTTAGCAATGTATTTTCAGGTAACTAAGGCATTCACTTCATGGCATGCATGAGGACATATCATAGAGTCGCGGTGACGACGCGTCTCACCTGGGATTTATACACTTTAAAAACATCGTTTGACTTGTACCAAACTTATTTTTCCGCACATGTTGATTTTCATTGGGACCTATCTTTGTAACTCTGAATGTTTTTATTAAATCAAGCGATGTATTTTCCAAACGACACTTTAGGTCGTTCAATATAACTATGATTGTGATGCTATGACAGTCAATCCCCAGGAATTCCATTCCGCTGCAAAACAGGTAATTTGGGGGTGTGACAGATTGGCATCAGAGCTTCGGTTATAGAAAACTAGGTTGCATCATTGACCCTAGACTATAACTACATCATCATAGCATCTCATCATTTCATCATAAGTGCATAGTCACTATACATGCGGTTTCATACGCACATTTTGCGAGTTATTTACTTTCATTTCAAATCGATTGTCACATAGCTTCTTAATACCCATCCCTTTGACATGGAGAATGCCTGTCTTCCCTATCACAATTTTAACATCAGTTGACTCAAGCACCGATATCATCAGATGATGAGACTAAACCTTTTTAGGAGGACGAAGTTGCACCTACACCATCGCGATCACTATCGATTCACCGTAGGATCAGGACAATTTTTATCATTCCGTTGGGACAGATTATACCATTTGTAGAAACTTATAGGTTTAGTCCTAATGAACCTATTTTCTTAACTTACCACTAGGATTTCCATCATCATCGTCATCATTATCATCTAGAGTATCATTCGTACCATCATATCTCATATACACTACTCATACACCTGACTTGCAGCTTGGGAAGCGTGCATGATTTTACACACCATTATCATTTATCACTAAGACTATAGACACTACACCATCTCATAGGTTTGAGGACTATGAGATTTCTAGGGCTATTGCTGCTAGACCGCCTACTACTCCTACACTTGAAACACAATTAGACTACCAACAGGAACAGATAATAAGCACCTTTCTAGCTAATGTAATCTTTATCCCTTATTAACTCCATGATAATCACAACCGTTGTTTATTTCATTTCTTATTCCAATTGCCCAATTTTCAATCATTACGCGAACAATCCTCACTATCTTACTAGGGGTTAGGCCAACTTTATTCTTGACCAATTAGGAGATTATTACCACTCTATGAGGTTCTCCCATGTGTCCTACAAACCATTCAACAAATTATATTTCAAGTTACTTTGCTACTACTTCATAACATTATTTCCCTTAATTTTATTTCAAGCTATTCTACACCATCTTAGAAACATTGTTTCATAAAGTTTAAAACAAGTTGTTTCGTTACCACCCTATCAATTGGCTTTCAGTCATTTTATCAACTATTTATACCATCATGCGAAAACATTTTCATGTTACTCTAAAAATTATTGAGCCATATCTACAAAACAAAACGTTGAATACCATCTAGAACTTTGGAGGAACATAATATCATTTCAACAAAACAAAGCATCACATCATTTGTCCTCGATTATACATGGCTTGATCACCTATGTATAATTCAGGAAGAATTATGTCATGAAAGTAACAAGCATCATTTCAAATCGCTTAAAATAATCTTCACTCAAAAGCAAAGCTTTGTAATCAGATAAATTGTTCATAAACATTTCTTTTTGTTAACACTTTATAGAAGCCTACGCCATTCATCCTCCTCAACCGATAAGTTAGAATTTGATGAGTTACCTTTTTAGGAAAGGCTTCCTATACCATCTATGAGGAGGATTCCTCGATACAAGAAAACAATGAAAGCATTCTAGGACTACCAACAAGGACTAGAAGTATATAGTAAGACGTTTCAAAACTCAACAAAAATCTTAAGACATCACGAGACATTCCGAACCACTATCTTTGGACTAGAAGCCAAAATATATCATTTCAAAAGCATCAGCGGGACCGAGTTACAACATTTAGTACGAAGCGAATACACACTAAGCAACACTATAGGGACAAACCAAGTCTTCTAACTGAGACTACAGAACATTTCACTAAACATGGCTTCAACAAAATGTGAACTTCCCTACAATGAGTTTCCCTTAAAGGAAAATTTGGCTAAATTTAGGTTATCAATACAAACTTTCCCTAAGGCATTGTGTTCCCTAGAAATTCCAAGTAACCTCACTTCTATATCAAGAGATGCAACAGGTTTGAACATATCGGACAATCAATGACACTCCATCTACAAGTGAAATTAGAACAAACATTCTTCGACATAGTATAGCTGATCTCTGTTTATGCTAGCATAATAACAATCTAAGTGAGGAATATTTTAGAAGCACTCAATATCGGAACAAAATTTGAGAGTCAATCACTACACCACATCACTTAAATATTTAAGGTTTTGTGACTTTACAACATAGAGCATGGAAAAACTTCGATAATCAAACAATAAACATTTTAGTCATGGATACTAAGCACCTTAGGCCAGTAAGATTTAAATCATGACATTCGCTAGAACTAGAAACGCGAGGAATCACAACTGTTACCCATAATCTATTCTTTTCAATAAGGTCATTTTCGACAGACTTAACATTTTGAAATTTGGCATGAGTCACGTGGTATCAATTCCAGTTGTACCTAATATAAGCTATTCGATTCATCCTAGACTTCTCATAATTATTTCACTCTTCCCATGGAATCTATTAGGACATGAGTATCACCTATTATCCTCAGCTCAATGGTCAGAGCGAGAGAACAATTCCAACATTTCAAGATATACTCAAGGCATGTGTGATTTCTAGAAATGATTAGGCAAATCATTCTTCATCGACAAGTTGCTTTACAACAATAGTTATTACATGAACATATTGACTACACCATTTTAGGCACTCTATGGATGAGGTGTCAATCACTTATTTACGGGCAAAAATCAGGAAAGTCCAACTCACTAGTCGATGACTCATTCATGAAACAACAAAGTAATCGTACAAATCAAGAATCAATTACAAGTAACAACATATAACTAGATAAGCTACGTCGTGATACGACGCAAAATATTGGAAGTATGTTCCATAAGTCGCAAACCATTAGAATTTCAAGTTGGCAACAGATTGATGTTCAAATTTCCGTCTTGGAAAGGCGTGGTACGATTCAAAATAACATTGGACGACCCAATGCGACTCAAATATCCTCACCTTTTCACAGGTAACATCGTAGAACCTAACATGGACTGAATTCAGGGACTGAATTCCTTTTTGGTTGGGCGAATGTGACAACTCGTAATTTCAGGTCATTTTACAAACTTTATAAGTTTCACTATTTCATCATTTATCGTAAACTACGTTTACGAGTATCAAATTCGCGTAACCTTAATGTTTAGGCTGCGAATTCATGAACATTTCATATAGACTAGGTTTAGTCTACATATCATTAGTAACATCATTTCATATCGGTTCATGCATGGATTTGCATTTTTCATTAAACGTTTATTTTCCTATTAAATAAACGCTATCGCGTAATTAATTATTTTGAACAATTGGTTCGATACTTCCAAAAATTATTCCGATATATTTTTATACTCATATTAAGATTGTAAAAATAATATTATGAATTTACTCGGTGTTTTAAATTTATTTCGTATATAAATTGTTATATTTATATTATTACGACGGTTTTCGTATATGCAACTCGATAAATATTTATTCACTCAATTCTTGCAAGAAATGTATTTTTATAATTTTTACGGCTTCAATATATTTTATTTTGTTCCGTTAAAATTTATTTCTAGTTAACGCTACACTAAATACCTATTTATACCTTCAAACTACACATTATACACAACAAATAATACACTTAATCATCAAAAACTACCAACTCTGCCCAAATTTTACCAAGGCCGGCCACATGCCCCCCCCCCCCCTAGTCACAACAAGAAGCCAACTTGATCTTTACTTCTTATTAGATATTTTCAATGTACATTTATTATATTAAAGTTACAAACACATACACAACACAATTGCTAAGGTGAAAAAAAAGGGAGAAACCTCTCCTCCCCATTGTTGAGGCCGGCCATGCTCAAGATCAAGCAAGAAACCATAAAATTTTTCTAGATCAAGTATTATCAAGCTCTACTAGTAATCTATTTCTAGGTTTTGAAATAAAAACCTATAGATTAATAAAGTTTTCATCACTTTCTTTCACATAATCATTCAAGTAAGCATTTCATGATTTTTATTACTCTTTCATATTCATATTTATGTTATCTCATTATTTTTGCAAGAAAAACATGCCTGAATTCCATGATCCATACCACTTTAATCGGTTTTTAGTACATATAATGGGTTTTAATTATCCAAATAATAATCTCTTGTGATATATCATTTTGATAATGTCTAGGAACCCATGACACCCTAACAAGGTGTATGGTAGGATTAGAATAGCTTCAGAGTTGTTTTGAATGGGTTAGAATAGGTTTGGCGCGAGAAAAACTCATTTCGACAAGTTTTCTAAAGGGTCTGTCCATATTTTTAAAATCTGGAAAATTCGACAGTAAGTAAAATTTTTTGGCCTAGATATATAGAAAATACACTTTAAAACGAAAACGTTGCCGCTTGAACGGATTAAAACGGAGCTATAACGAAGAAGTTATGAATTTTTCAGTTTGACGACGAAAAACTATTTGTTTCAGAAAATTCAGCATGTAATCTCGACTTTTTATGAGTCAAAAATGAGGCTTAGGCGTTATAAATTGTGTCGACTTATCAAAAATATATTAGTATATATTATTACGATTCCGAGGACATATAAAACGTAGAAAACGGACTTCTAACGACAAAGTTATTCACATTTTAAACAAGTTGCCGTAACTTTTATTATAAGTACAATTATATGTTTCTATTAGGCAATATTACGCCAACAATGACCATGTTAAGGGTCGTTTTTAACATCGATGGAGTACTTTTTATAACGTGATGTCTTCTAGTAAAAGTAAGTTCGCCAAGCATATTTTCCAAAATGTTCAACCGTTCGTCAAGCGGAGTTGTAACGAATAAAATACGGTCACTTAAACTTTGCCGAAAACCACTCTTAAACAATATTTTGGACAAAAGTACCATACTTTACCTATACTTTCTCCGTGGCGGAGAGCTGACCTCTATGATGAAAAATTAAATGCTAAAAGTTTTAGATAATGATACAAGCTTCCCAAAACCGTTGAGTTTGTTTCCTAACACTGACGCACCATTTTACGACTAGCTTTTCAAGGCCGCTTTATTCACTTTCATGAAAATTTCAACGCATATTATTTTTACTAATTTAAAAGTTATAATTTCACCATAAATCATTAAATGATTATCGTAAGATATCATTTCAACGTAAATACTTGTAAAGTATTTTATAACATGACGAGATGTCATAAACATATATTTCGACGATAAATTCTATTTTCAAAAGCGCACAAGTGGTATAGATTACATGTGGATTTGCATGCACGACATTGTTTCATGACTTATCATAGAGCATATCATTCATAATAGGTCACGGTCAGAGGTTGCGCCTCATTTCAGTGTATCCACTTTTGCCATTATATCATCATTATCATTGCAACAGGTGAGTTTTCATAGCCCCGATTTATTCAAGTTTTTACTTTATTTCAACCTACGGGGGAGAATACATTGCACATCATTTTTATTACGATACCAAGTATATCAAATTCATTACATTGCTTAAGTTACCTCATGCCAATTGAATGTCCCCATTATATAACATGAACCTTTAATTTCATAGAAGCGAGGGTGAGTGGATAGATCTATCGAGGGTGACTCCTCCATCCGGTTGGTGGATTCCAACTGGTTAAACGGATGCATTTCATTTAATATCATTATTTGAGTTGTTTGGCAAACACTGTTGGGGCGAACATCATGATCAGTCTAGTTTTGTCATGGACTTTATAGCAATTGTATTATTTTTGTGACATCATTGTCATACAAACTTATACTTGTGGTAGTCGTATTATGCATATACATAAACTCTATGAACTCACTCAACCTTTGTGTTGACACTTTTAGCAATGTATTTTCAGGTAACTAAGGCATTCACTTCTTGGCATGAATGAGGACATATCATAGAGTCGCGGTGACGACGCGTCTCACATGGGATTTATACACTTTAAAAACATCGTTTGACTTGTACCAAACTTATTTTTCCGCACATGTTGATTTTCATTGGGACCTATCTTTGTAACTCTGAATGTTTTTATTAAATCAAGCGATGTATTTTACAAACGACACTTTAGGTCATTCAATATAACTGTGATTGTGATGCTATGACAGTCAATCCCCAGGAATTCCATTCCGCTGCAAAACAGGTAATTTGGGGGTGTGACAACATTGAGTCTAACTTCTTTGATTATTTCAATGAACTTCTTATAACGCTCTTCCATTTTTTCTTTCTTAAGGCGTTGAGGATATGGAATTTTTGGTGTGTACGCCTTGACAGATGGGATGCTTTTCTTTTTGGGGGTTTAAGTTTGGTTGGTTTCCTCAGCTTCATCCCCACTAACTTGGGTGATAGGAGTATTTTCGTTAGGATTTGGTGGTGGATCGTTCGAGAGACCACTTCTTATGAAGACAACATTGATATGCTCATTTCTTGTTTGTGGTGGACGGTACGTTTTATCGATTGATAGTTTTGGGTTGGATTGGGTGTTACTTGGTAACGAACCAGATGGTCGAGAGGAATGTTGGTCAGAAAATCTGTCAAATTTGTTTTCAAGATCTTGGATAGATGCTTGATGATTTTTCTGTCCCTGCTCAACTTTGGCTTTGAGATTGAAAAATTGATTTTTGATGAAGTCATTCGCCGATTTTTGAGCAACCACGAATTCCCTCATGGTTTTTTCGAATTCAGATTCTTCCATCTTTTTGTCAGAGTTTTGTGGGGGCGGATTGTCAGTTCAAGATTGAGAATCACGGTTGTTATCCCTTGGTTGGCGGTCTTGCCAATTTCTAGAATTTCTACCGTAATAATTACCACGATATCCTCCTCCACGGTATCCTCCTTGGACATAATTCGCTTCTCCTTCGTTAGGTCCACCCATGGGCTTATCGTCGCACTCAGACGATGGGTGATTTCCTCTATAATTGTTGCATCCGTCTCGCATTTCCTTCATTTCTTCTTTGATATCTTTGTATTGCAAGTCGATTTTTGAGGTTAAGGCTTTCATTTTCTCCATGAGTTTTGAGGTATCGTTGTTTTCGACAAAAACAACGGTTTTTCGAAGAGGTTTGGTTTTCGAATCTTTAGACTAATCGAGTTTGAGAAGTACTCAATCTTCGAGTAATTGGTGTGCATCGTTAGGAGTCTTATATAGAAAAATTCCTCCGGCATCAAGGATGCCTTGAGAGATTTCATCTAGTCCATGGTAAAAGATTTGGATAATGGTTCCTTTGGATAGTCCATGTCCATGACAACTACGAAGAAAATCTTTCATCCGAAGCCAAGCTTCGACAAGTGATTCATTGGGGTTTCGTGTGAAAGCACGAATTTCTCCCATTAATCGATCAAACATGGCAGGTGGAAAGAATCGGCTTACAAAGGCTTGCCTCATCTCCTCCCAAGTGTTGATAATTCCTGGGGTCAAGTCATTGTACCATAATTTAGCATCTCCGGCGAGTGATGATGGGAAAAGTTTGAGTTTGATGGCATTGACATCGGTGTCGCCATAACGAAACATGCCGCAAATTTCGATGAATTCGGCAATGTGCTTATGCGGATCGGCCCGCGCACGGCCATCGAATTGACGGTCTTTGATCATAGAAAGATGATGACCCTTCACGGTGAAGTTTTCACCAAGGTTGACAGCAACAATAGCACTCCCAGGGGTTGGTGCTACGGCTCGGTTGGTTCCCCACATGGGCTGATCGTCCGCCATGGGAAAAGGTAAATTGGTGAAAGGGTTGTAAACAACTTTGGCTTCTATGAGGTTATCGAATGGTGGGTTTGGTATTCTAGGTACACGAATTTCTAAGGGTATGAAAGGTGTTCTTCTTCTTCTTCGAATCAAACATTCGGGGTCGGTAAGAGGTGAAATTGGTTCTTTCCTACTGCACGAGTGTTCATACAATGACCTAGACAATCCAGGCAATATCTAAACACATGGACAAACAAAGAAAACAGATTTCTGGATAGAAACACGTAACCGGATTGGTTGCGAGGAGCGACCGATCAGTTAGATCAACTTGGTTATGGTTTTGGGCGCAACCGGATCGGTTGTGAGACAACCGATCAGTTGGAGCTTTCTGATTTTTTTTTAAATGGATCGACTGACGTGGATTCAAAACTTGTTGAAACACAATCAAATCCCCGGTAACGGCGCCAAAAACATGATGTGCTACGTGTGTACAAGTTTTAAATTTATAAAAGACGATTTACCAATTTTACCAATAACACATACGAGCAAGTGCACTCGTCCGTCATAGCAAGATTTTGAAGGTAAGTCAGGATCGTTCGCAGGGATTTGAGTGAATCTGATTAACAAGTCTAAATCAACTAAGGCAATCCAAAAGCATATAACAATGAAAATAGATATAATGAAATTCAGATGATTAAAAACTACACTTGCTTAAACTAGTTTCTTATCCTTGATTAGTATGATTGTGTTAACCTCTTAACATGTTGATTATGATAATTAGTTGGTGTACTAATCTATTGCTCTTACAAGTTAAACCTTCGTCAAGATTCTAGTTCATAAAAACAAGCATTAAGTTTAACCAATCAATTCAAGATAAATTCAAGTTTCATAAGTTTACTTTCACAAACTTAAACACAAAAACATCCATTTGCTTTATCAAATTTGCTTAAGAAATGGTCAATACAAAAGGTAACCGATTATAGACAAAAGGTCACAATTGATTGTTAACAACTAATCTTACAACCTTTTAGATGTTTCCAATCAATCAAACTTGATAATCAAAAAGCGTTCTTATTACAACCACACTTTAGTTTCTTTGTTTAATCAAGAATAATGGGTAAAAACAATCATCCATAGACAAAATGATTATAACTAGTTGAATAACAATAAGTTCTTTCGACCTCTATGATTACTATCAACTAGTCAAACTTGATTAACAAATGTCACTATGAAACTTTAGCACAATTGGATCTTAGAATCAACTTGAAATTGAATTAAAACATGTTAACACAATCACAAACTAATCATATGATAATCAACATCATTTAAGCAAGTGTATAAAGAAACTAGCCACTCATAGCAAACATAAACATAAACTCAGAACATTGAACATTTGAAAACATGATTAAGAGTCTTACAATGCTTAGAATAAGATTAAAAATGGTGAAGTAATGATTCCCAAAGTATTGGGGTAGAGACCTTGGGATTTTGACCTCCAAAGGTGGTTATTCTGGAACTCCAAACTTTCCTGGACTTCAAAGGACGAATTTGAGAGCTAAGAGCTTTGTTTGATGAGCAGAGAGAGTTGTATTGAAGTGTGTGTCTCATATGCTCTCAAGAGGTCTCTATTTATACTAGTTCCAAGGCCTAGGGTATTAATTGTTGAACTTTGCCTCCAAGGAGTTAGGAAGGGACTAGAATACACCAAGGGAAGGACCTAGAATTGTTTGGATACAATAGGGAAGTTTAGTGATGAAGATTTGGCAGAAACAGGTCTCCTAACCGGATCGGTCGCATGACCAACCGATCTGGTTGGTCTTCTAGCATTACTCCAACCGAATCGGTTGCGGGTGGCAACCGATCAGTTGGTCCATCTTCACAGGCACCTTTTGACCGTCATCCAACCGATCCGGTTGCGGTTGCAACCGATTCGGTTGGTCTTCCTGAGTGACGGAAAATTGACCTTTAACTTTATTCTGACTTGTAGAGTTTGGTTCTTCAATCATCTTGGTCTTCTATGGTACTTGAAATACTGATTTGTGCTTGACATGCTTCACTGAAACGGGGATCTTCCTTTTAATGAACATTCTTCTACTTTTCCTTCCAATTTCCCTGCACTTGGTTATAAATACTAGACAAAAATCTTTTGATGCGATTAAGTACTAAAATCATACAGATATAACCAAATAACATATACAAAAGCACACATAACGCTACTGAAAACATGTACAATCTGAGCGTTATCAATATCTCTTTACTTTGCGACAACAAATGTGCTATTTGTAAAACCCACATTTTTGAACACGTTAAAAATACCCAAATACCCCTTTTATCTTGAACTTATGAAAGACGTTAATTATTAAAATATTTCGTCACGACTATAACTTAATTATCTAAACCGTTATCATCCGAAACAAATAAAGGTAATACGAAAATAAAGCTTACACTAAAATAAATTCTACACAAAATATTGTCACACGTTTTTTTTTCTTTTATTTGCCCTAGCTGATTTATACATATAGCGCACAACGTATCATATCGAGAATCGAGACCAGGTTCGTGATTAGTGTAAACTTGGCAAGTCTCCCATCTATTCCCTTAAATTTTGGTGTTTCCCTTTTTGAATCCCTCCCCCTTCGGCAATTACTAAAACCGAATCTCAACATTTTTTTTTCACAAACCGAATATCACACAAAACAGAATTGTCGAACCCTAAAACCTAATAACAAAACGCATGGCTGGAATCTTTTTTTCCCCATTGCTGTCGTGAAGGAGGGCAAGAAGGAGATGTATTCTTGGCCATGGTGAGCTTGTGATCGTACGTGGGTTACTCCTTTGGTTCGAGGGATTGGGGCTGTTTTGGTGGTGGTCTATTCGACCCACACTAAATCTTTTGTTTGTGTTCTTTTTCTTGTAATCACGCTACAAGGGTAACTCTTCGACCTCCATAATTTGTGTACACATGAAATCGAATAATTAACATGTTAGGATATATAATTCGTGAATCATAAATGAACCTAATCAAGATTGGAAACCCTAAGATTTTAAATGAGTCGATTTTGGAAAAAATTTAGGGTTTTTAAGAGAAACGGATTAAAGCTTCGTATAGGGGTTGTTTGGTTTCGAAAAAATTGTGATGGGGGCTATTTGGGATTGGCTTGGGTGAGTGTGTTTGTCTGGGCTATACTTTTGGTGTGTGTAATTCTGGGTAAGTTATGGACAGGTATGGACTTATGATTTTTCATAGGCCATTTGACTTGGAAATAAAATCCCCTAATTTTTGGAGAGTCTCTTAACTCATATGGGAATCCCTGGTAAATTCCTTGATTTTATTTAAGCTAAGTAAGTATTTTATAAAAATCAGTAAAGTCTGGTCCAGATTTGAAATACTAAAAGACAGAATTTATGAACTTGAAACTAAGTAAAAATGAGAGATAAGTTAAACATGATTTATAAATGGAACACATATGTGATTTATGATATGTCCTAATGTAGATTTAGTAAAGCGAGAACGTTGAACTTGCTTGTGTGCCTTACTCTTACGCACACACATTTGAGGTACATATATTCTGACCTTATCTCTTAAGGTTTCTCATGATTCTTACACATATTTTGATATTAGCTTTGATTATAATGCCTTTGCTCTGACCTATACTATTATAGCTTTCTTATATGACCTTTGCTATGCATCCTTAGATTTGTGAACCTTCAATATTGAACCTTGCTTGAATCCTTGCTATATTATGACTTTGCTTTGACCCATCAGTTTGAGACCCGACCAATATGTTTCCTAGCCATGAAGGTAACATGGCCGTGTCATTGATGCACCAATGGCATGACTTTAATGTGGTTGAGTGATGTTCCACACTGTCCCTTTTGTGATATTATTATGCGCTTATTATTATTATTATTATTATTATTATTATTTTATTATTAAGAATAATAATAATAATTTTTAATTATTATTATTATTATTATTATTATTATTATTATTATTATTATTTTTAATTTAAAACACACTTTTATTAGAAAATTATAGAATAATAATAATAATATTATTATTATTATTATTATTATTATTATTATTATTATTATTTTAATAAACATCACTATATTAGAAACTCAAAGGATTTACAAAGATTATTATTATTATTATTATTATTATTATTATTATTATTATTATTATTATTATTATTATTATTATGGCCACTATGATTTGTACAGAGGCGTATGGATGCATCCTAAATTTGTTATGATATGATATGATACGATATGACTTGTATGGTGATTGATGTTGTGTGCAATACACGTCTTTCACATTTTTGGAGCTAGCTACTCCATGGTTACTTATGATATGATATGATTTGATTTTTTTGGACTCGTGGTGGATTACTGATACTTTTCTTTCATGACCTTTCATCTTTGTTATGCCTCATGTTATTCCACAATGCACCATATTCTATATTTCTCGTTTTTAGTTTTCTGTTGATTACTCATTCTTTCATTATCCTTGTGTGATTCATCCAACTACCATACTATACTCTATTTCATTGATTTGTCTTACTCGCATTCCATTTTGGTTGACTACCAAGCTTACACTTTAGATTACCACTTCAACCATTTACCATGCTATTATATGATTTATGTGACTACCTGTTTACCCAGCTATTATATGATTTATGTGACTACCTGTTTACCCTGCTATTATATGATTAATATGTGACTATCTGTTTGCCATGCTATTACGTAACTAATTGATTCACCCGTTTGCCATGCTAGTATGTAAGTATCTGACTTATTCGTTTACCATGTTATATCTTAGTTCAATTATTTTCGTAGGATATAATTATCATTTAGTATTCCTTTTTCCTATTTGTGACTGCCATGCTTGTACTTCTGTTGGTATTTCCTGATGCTTATGATGTTAGTTCGACATAGCAATTGACGTTTACCTGACTTGTTTATCTGCCATGTTTACACTTCTATTTATGCTACTGTTTGATGATGGAAATGGTTCAACGTATGTTACATGTCTAGCTGATTTGTAGCTTGCCATGCTATGTCCCTGTTTAGTTAATTTATTCAATTATGATGTTCGTTTGGTATTCCTACCTGATACATGTGGCTATCATGCTTATACTACTGCTAGTTTTTCCGCTGGTTTTGATACTTGTTCTGTTTATTAACTGTGGGTTATCTGACTTGTGTGATTGCCATGCTTACATTCAATTTAGTTGCTTCCGCCTGCTTATAGAATTCAGCTTGGCTTATATGAACTCGGATGACCTGATTTATTGGTATGCCCTATTTATGTTTAGTTGATAAGCTGAATTCTATGCTTGTACACTGTTCGGTTACTTGTTATAATTATGATACTGTTCATCAACTCCTATTTGATTATGTTTCGGTACTTGTATGATTGGTTATTTATATATACTTATATATGTTCATTGATGCGCTGCTTTGCTTTGGTCTCATTTGATTTCTATTTCTTCAAGATATCTGTTAACACTGTGTTCTGCAGGTTCCTCTTTGACTCATTGTGCTCATTTTATTGCGACCTTGTTATCAGTCTCCTTTGTTTTGTTTTTATATTTTTATTATGTTAGCTTTTGTTTTGTCATATCTGTTCACTGGGCTTTTTAAGCTCAGCCGCATTTTCTTTTCCATGCGGCAGGTACCAAGTAGGATGCTGGGCTTTGTTGGGCTGAGAGTAGGAGCATTTGAGTGATCCGACCCTAGTTTCCCTATGTTATTGGACCCTTATTTTGAAGATCAATTGTTTTGATATTTCATTTCATTTTTGAACATATTGGATTTTGTATTTTTCCTTGTAAGTCATTCGTTTATATGACTTGGTATTTTATTTTATAAGACTTCCGCTTGCAAAATTTTATTAGTATGTTCTGATATGACTCCATAATGTGATGCTTCTACCCTTGTCGGGTTGGGGTGTTACACTATTGATCTCAGCAAAAATCCCGTCCAACATGATCGAACGAAACATATTGAAATCCGCCATCACTTCCTTCGTGACAATGTTCAAAAAGGAAACATCTCAATTGAGAAAGTATCCTCCGAAGATAACATTGCCGACATCCTAACTAAACCTCTCAAACGAGAACCATTTAATCTTCTTAGACTTGAATTAGGATTAATGGAACCAAACTTGTAGTTAAAACATAGCCTAAACCTTAGAATAACCAAAACAAAACAATTTAGCTTATATTTGCTACTGTTCCCACGGTACCAAACGACTAAACAGACTGAACCAAAAATTTGGGTCCGTCTTGTCCGTGGTGACAATAGTAGCAAATATTTTAAATACAAAACATCTTCTTCTTCACAATTCACTTTATCAAAACGAACAAACAACATACCTAACTCATTATTAAGGCTTCTTCTCCCACTAATCAATGAAAAAAACATCATTGTACGTATCCTAACTACATTACTTCTCTTAATTCTGAGTCTAGGATTCTAATTTATGCACAAAACCATTACATGGGGATTATGTATATTCTTGTACAAAACATGAACTCAATTAGTAAATTGCATAACTAGTTACTGAAATTATGTACTACATTGTCACATTGCATAAACTAATCATGTTTCCCACTAATTAAAAGATAATTACTATAAGGCATTATTCTAATTAAACAAAAACCTCATATCAAAATTTTGAAAAGCTTCTCACTTGTAGGAAAACAATTTTTCATTGTTAGTACAAATAGAAACGTAATTTTTCATCACTTGCATAATGTCTCTTGAATACTAAAGGTAATGCATAACTAATATGCATTCCCGGGTATATTCAAATGAAGCCACATTGAATTAGCAGCGTTTGAGTTATCTCTCACCGTTTGCCAAACACCTCCACTAAAAACTATTTTATGCATAAAATGAGTCGAGATAACCGCAACTCCAAATTTTTTTAATATAGGCACACACTAGAACAAAAACGCTAAGTTTGTTTTCGTTTTTACTAAAACTTATAAATTCTTGCTCATAGGAACAAACATGGTAGCCGCAAAATTTTACGACCACAAGGACACTCTTAACTACATCCCTCAACATCACAAAACCAAGGGCCTCACCAAAGAACAAGTTGAAATCTTTAAGAGTCTAGAGAAAAGGTATTTCCATGAGGGTAGGACCATTCATTCCTCTTTTGTCGACGGAACTAATCTCCGTCAAGAACTAGCCACTATCAACTTCGATTGTCTCCTTGACATCGATGAACCAATTTGTCCTAGGTTTGTCCTAGAATTCTATGCTAGTGTTGTCTCTTTCACAAATGAGGATAATCAAATGGCTCTTAGGTTTAGGATCAATCAAAATGACTACTCCATTTCTCTAAACCAATTTGCTCAAGTGCTAGGAATTCCTTGCCGTGGTACATGTGTTTACTCGGATAAGTGGTCACTCACTATCCTTGATGTTATCCATGACCGCTCTCTTCCCTGCCAAACTACTTTGGTAGACAAGGACGTCATTCGTGAGCACCTCTTCAATGAAAAGGTAGCACCAACCTGTGTCACTCGAGCGAGAAAGGAAGTCAATCGAGATCCATACAGTATGGAACTTAATGAGCTCAAGCCTGAATTCAAAAAGTGGGAGGAACTCCTTAGAGCCAATGTCATTAGCACCATAGGAAATAGAGACCATATCAATGCTTGCTTTTGTCACATGCTCTACAACTTGTCCACTCGTTAACCATTCAACTTAGCTTACTACATTGCTAGGAGAATGGTAGACATCCCTACTCAAGGCTCCGTTGCTCTTCCATACGGGATGCTACTCACCCATCTCTATAGAGCATTTGCACCCATACCACCAAGTCCAAAAGGGTTAAAGCTAGATTATTCTCTCATCCCTCACATATTTGTGCCCTTAAGTGACGAGCGAGTGTCCAAGACTAAGGCAAAAGGTAAAAGGCCAAAACCTCCAACACCTTCATCATCATCATCAAATAGCTCCGAAGACGGACTCCCCAACTCTCGGCTACAACCTCATGAGTACTATGCATATCTTCCCGAGATTGAGAACGAATCGACAGAGTTCAATCAAACCAAGGGGATGTTCAAGTGACTTGGAAGGATGATGACAAAGATTTACAAAAAGTTGGATGAGTGAGGTTTCAGGGAGTGTTTAGAACAAGACAAAAACAATGATGTATGATATTATTTGGGTGTTTTTACTTTTTAGGATGATAAACTAACTTGAAACATTGATGTATGCTAACCGGTTCATGCAGGGGGATAGCACACGGGTGTTATCAAATTTTACCCATTTTCACTTATATGAATCATTAGCCCTTGTTGAAAATCAATGCTCCACTATGTTTGTGTATGTGTTATTGACTGTTCCTGACTAGAAATAATTATTGCCATAAGTTTTAAGAAAAATTTCAGGTTTCGGAAAAGTCCTCGATGGTCAAAAAAGTGGTCTGCGTAGAATTCTGGGCACCACGGATAAGATGGCACCAATTTTTTGGTTCCGTCTGTTGACAATTTTGGTGCCGCCAGACCTGTACAGGCGGACCAGACGGCACCAAAATTTTGGTTCCGCCTGTGTAAAAAATTCGTGTCGTGGTGACTGCAGGTAATTTTCTAAATTTCACTAATTGCAATATTCCAAATTACCATAATTTGCTTCTAGGATAGTTTTTATTAGTTTTTATCCATATTAGAACTACTGTTGGAAATTATATTTTGTAATAGTGAAGTCTAGTTAAGTCTGGTAGCAGTAATAGTTAAGTCTGGTAGATCAGACTTAAGTCTGTTTTAGTTAAGTCTGTCAGTACTAAAGATGTAAAGTCTGACAGAACAAAGTGTCGTTGATTAAGTCTGTTTATGTTCAAAACAAAATAGTTGTTAGAGTTATATTAGGAATAGATATGAACGTGTAGAGATATCTTAGGAGAAGATATCTTTACCCTTCTACAAGTTTGTTAGAAAATTAGGGTTTCCTTGGTGTATAAAAGGATCCCTAAGGTGTTAGGTTAAGGTACGTTTTCAGTGAGCATTAATCTTTGAGCAAGTTAATAGAATTTACGAAGTTAGTAATTCTTATGTTCTTCATACTTGTGTGTTAAAATTCCGCATTAACACAGTAAGCAATTACAAAGAGTTCTTCATATGGTAAATTGAATTTATTCAAGTTTACTATTAGTCATTCAAGGCTACTCAGATCCATAAATTTTTTGACCTACAAGTGGCATCAGAGCCTGTTGAAGGACTCTGATTTGAAGAAAATGAATGCACCCAGAACACTCATCTTATCTCACTGTTAAAACCCTTAAGAATGTCTCTTCATGACAACTTCTTAAATCATCATAGTAATGAAGAGGCCTCTAAGCAGAAACATCAACAACTTTCTGTAACAACAATCTCCAACCTCAAACTTCCTATTCTGAAAAAGGAAGAGTACGATATATGGGCATTGGAGATGGAATAGTATCTGAACTATGTAGATGATAAGGTCTGGAAAGTAATCCAGAGAGGGAATTCAAAAAAGAGAATTTCCAAAGGCAAAGATGGCACAGTTAGGATTCCTCCATCGGTCACAGCTGCAGAAATACTTGCTGAGAAGAAAGAAAAGAAGGCAAAAACTCTCCTAAAGATGGCCATACCAAAGGAACATCTCAGAAGGTTCCACAATTTAGATGATGCTAAGGAGATATAGGAGACTATCAGAACAAGATTTGGAGGAAACGCCAACTGAAAGGCTAATGCATACAACTCAAAGAAAATTCAAAAAGTTGTTTATAAACAACAGGTTAAGGCATTTACCATTAGCAGTTCTGAAGACCTGGAGAAAGGCCATGACAGGTTCCAACAATCTGATATGATAAACTGGGCTGAGAAGGAAGACATGAATCAGACAGGATTGCTAAATTTGGAAGCTGGTGTGATAAACTGGGGAAAGCATTCCATAGAGGGGACAAAAGGCAAGCATGCTTTCATGGCCATAAGCTCTAGGAATGAGGTAACTCTATGTTCAAAAATATGTACTAATTCATACAACAAATTACAGTCCCTTTATGATGAACAGATGGGTCAAATGGGTGATCTAGAAGTTAAATTACTTGCTTATGAGAATGCTATTAAAACATTAGAAAAACAAGTAAATAATCTTCAAAAACAAAATGCTTCTCTTAATGAAAGGATTACCTTTCAAGGTAATGAAATTTTTGAAAAGGATGAGAAGCTTAGAAGATATAGGAGAATAGGAATGAAGGCAGTTAAGGATAAAGAAGAGCTGCAAAATATAGTTGATAAATGGTAAAATAATAATAAAAATTTGTGGAGACTAGTAAATTCATGAATGAGCTCAACAAGCAAGATTGGTTTAGGGTATGGAATAAAATCAGATAAAGAGGTGTTAGGTTTTGAGGAGGAGGTATGGAAAATGTTTTTGTTAATTCAAAATGTGATTTTGAGGGTAAACCTAGATATCACAGATTTGCTAAAACTGACAATTACAAGGGAGTTCTACCACTAATTAATGATGATTATACTCCTAAACCTGAAAAAGAATATGATGAGTCCTTATTTGACTATAGCAAATGGAAGAACCTTGAAACTGTTGCTTCTCAGGACTATTCTATTGAATTTACTGACTGTCAATCCAATGAAAGTAAAGGATTCTGCTAGAAGAGTTCTGACACCAGTATCTCAGAAGGTAAAACCAATGAGTACTCTTCCTGTCAATCTAATGTTCTTTAGAACTTAAGTCTGAGCCCATAAGGATAACTAAACCAGTTTTAAAAGATGAGCCTCATGTGCCAAAACAACCTGAACTAGTTAAACCTAGTGTATCTAAATCTAACCTAAAATCAGATTCACCTAGCTTTGTTCCTCAAAATACAACTCCCAGGAATAAAATAGATATAGATAGCACTAACAAAATTAACTGAAATGCTAGAATGGAAAAGGACTTAGGTGCAAGTTACTCCTTTGATGCTAAAAGGTGTTTTGTCTGCAATAGCTTAAGCCATCTTATTAGAGACTGTGACTTTCATGAGAAAAGAATGGCTAGAGAAGCTGAGGAAAGAAGGAAAAAGGCTGTAAACACTGGGAATGGGGTAAATAAACCAGTGTGGAATAATGTGAACATGATTAATCATGCTAATAAGTTTGTCACAAGACCAGTACCTGTTAATACTGGTAGTACTTATGTTAATTCTGTTAGACCAAGGGGGGGTGCTGGTGTTCAAGTTGGTACTGGTAGGCAAAATTTTAATACTGAAAATGTGTTTAGCGTTAATACTGGTAATGTTAAATCTGGCCAAACTAAAGTTAATTCTGGATATAGATCTCAACCTACCAGTCCATCACCTAGTCCCAAGTTTAGAAAACCACAGGTGAACCAGTTTAATCAAAGACTTCATTATGGTTCTTATTCACCTGTGAGAAAACCTATGTCTCAAAATGCACCTCAAATGTTTCAATCTTATTCTGTAAGGGGTGATTGGAGGACTGCTGTTAAGCCCTTGGCAGGTTATACATGGAGAAAGACCAGACCAAACTCTAAGTATAATAGTGGATCCGTTTCTTCAAATGATAACAAATTTAAAGGTCCACAATGTAACATATTGGATTTCACAAACACATCATACCATGATCATGTTAGGCGTACACAATAGGTTTTAGAGAGAGAAAGTTAAGAGGTTTGGGAACTTAGTGAGAGAAAGTAAAAGTATTATTATGATCTCCAACCCTCTACCTTGGGAGGTAGAGGGTATTTATAGTATCTTACAAAATACGCCTCCTACGGGCTGTGGATCAGGCATACAGTGGGTAAAGACCCGTGCGTCCTCCACGGTGTTACTAAACTAAATACTAACTAACATTAAATAACTACGACCACGACCTTTCTAATGGTTACATATACTTGAGGTGATCGACACTTTAATAACTGGATTTACTAAATCCTAACAATCTCCCCCTAAGGGAGGTCACCTCAAATTACATTGAATACAAACAGATATTACATTAATATTGTTCTTAGATTCTTGTTAAAGTTCTTTGCTCTGTAGCCCGTAGTCTTTGATTCTTCATGTTTTGCATGTTTGGTTAATCCGGGTGGAGGTCTTTAACTGATCCACGTGATAATGAGTTTTGAGCCAGCTTTGAGATCATCAACTACCATAAATCTCTGACTCTTCCTTTGTAGTGTTGACATTATGTGAGGTTGTGATGTTGGACCGACATGATCACATTCTGGATCATGATTTCTTCTTATCAGAGTAGCGGAAGCCTTTTAGTTGATTCATGATATTTGCAGCAGCGTAGCAGAAGCATGATTTGTAAAAATTAGAGCCAGTTGATGAAGATCTGTACTTATCATGATTTCTTTAAGCGTGAATGAGATTGTGTGAGCATGCGGCTATGGATTGACTCCTCAATTCTGATCAGTTGCAATAGTCGGGTGTACCTGCATACGATAGTTAGCAATAAAGCGCACGAAAGTGTCTTTGATCACTTTCGTTGAATTGAGGTACATGGCCCACGGTTCCCCGTTGATCAGTACGAGTACTGCCTGTGATCAGGTATAATTCCGAAGAATCTCCTTGACAGGGTTTCGCAACTGTTCTAGCCGTTCTCAAACCGGAACATCTCAAAGAAGACAACACGGAGTAAGTGAACCAGCGAATTGAGATTCACTGATTGATGAAAAATGATTTGACAAACAATCGTGTATTGCTTAATATAAAGGTTTTTTGCAATACAACGAAGTTTTTATGGTAAATCAATTATCAATCATAAACACCTTTTAATTTTGAAACATTAATACACAGTCGATGTGCTATAGAAAAGAATTTTTGAGCACAACAACCGGTTTTTCAAAGGCATCCGTCAATCCATTTCCTGGACCAAGGTTGATTCAATATTGAATCGCCCCATCATTTCTATCCAGTTATCACATGGTTGATCTATTGGATAGATCTCACATGCCACCTACCAAGAGCTTGTTTGATGTTGGCTCTAGAAGGCTTTCCGTCTTCATTGTGAATATGTTAGTATATCACTCAGATGTTCTGGCAATACCACAAGGATAATGCGTAGGACTCTTAAGTTATATTCTCTCTTTCCACATTGTGTGAAACAGAGAGACTTCATTGACAGTGTCCTAATGAGATTTATTGATGATCTCGTGGCTCTAGACTCAATAGTGCACATTTGGTTCCTATGCCGGAGACTAGGGAGAGGGTCTCCTTCTTCAATATCAACCATCTCTAAGAGAAAGTCGATAGATAATGTAGGTTCCCCGTGAAAATGAAACAAGCCCTTTTAAGAGGAACTTGAGTAGCTTGGGAAGTTGTAGTGCAGTGCGTCACTGGGTCCATGACGTCTTGTCTTCAATACCGGTGTTACCTTAGTAACAACCAGTAGCATATGTATTGAACCCGGTTTCTGCCCTAAGGTTGAATAATTGGAGGGCTATTTATTTTCACCCTTTTCACATTCAATTCTTTTTCATTCTTCAACCCCTTCAGTGCTTACCGAGACTTCTTAACTAGAACCTTGTTGGGTTTATTCCAGTTTTAGCTCTTTCTCAGTCGGCACTCTTCCCATACCTCATTTTATCTCCTTTTTTCATCATACCTAAGGACTTTACACTATCTAGTGGATTGTCCCTGGGTAGATCCCTCCGGTTCTGGAGGGATCGTGAGAACGAATACCTAACCTAACCATCCTTATATCTCCATACACAAAGTAAATTTGGTTGGTCTTTATGGTATTGTTCTCCTGCCATTGGAACCAATTGAAAACCATTTGAAAATCAATCCAGGTACTTGTGATATATTATTAAAGCATTTTATACCTGAATTGTTTTTGATATTTCAGAAAAAGAGCTCCCCCTCAACATGTGCATCGTATGTTTAAAATCATTTAGACACATGGAGGCAAGAGGATTTGAAAATCTTCAGATTGAGAATTAAGAATTCACTTCTTTGATCAACTTTTTCTAAAACTGTCGACATCACTTTTCCGATCAAAATTAGTAATTTAAATACTTTGTTAAAGGTAATTTTGGGAAAGGATGTGGTTTTCAAGAATTTGCTCCCCCTCAATATGTGCATCGAGATTCAAAAGTATTTTGCACATATTAGGGAAAACCTGCACATAGAGACAAATCAATCACGTTTCAATCCTATTTGGTTTGGTATAGATGCTCCCCCTTAACATATGCATGAAAAATTTGAAATCGTTTGGCACATGTAGGGAGGAGAGCTTGCTAAACAATTATAAAACCATTTATTGAATTATCAGTTTAAATCCAATTTAAATCACAAATTCTCCCCCGACCACAATTTTTAAGTCATTTAAGATTTGTGATCTCTATAGATTTAAATTAATTTTGAAAACTTTTGAGGAGAGTTGTGACTTGCTTATAAAAACATTTAACCGATAAGGATCAAATCTGAGACTTTAAACTCCAATGATTAAACATACTTGAGTATCTTTTGAAAACATGACATAAGACAATTGTATGACAAATAACCTTTTGATTTAATTGAAATCATTCTCCCCCTCAATCAATGACATAAGTTGTTGATTGAGAAAAATAGATTTTGACAAGTGTCAAGACTAGATGATTTTCAAAAATTAAGTCCGAGTTATTTTTCAAAGATATTTAGTTTTCATTAGATAGCAAATATTTTTCAGAAGAATTTATAGAAGGAAAAATATTTGTGAAGGAAACATTTGTCTCTTTGGTGACAAACATTCTTTTTTTAGAATCAGAGCATGAGATTAGAAAAATAAAATTAAGCATGGCTCTGTTCTTTCTTTTAAAAACGGGGTATAGTCAGAAATGACTATAAACCTTTTGTTTTTCTTTCTCTCAAAAACTTTTTTTTTTTTTTTAAATTATGTACATTCGAACTTCATCTAAAGACCCGTGTCACTCTTTGAATGACAACACAAAGACCGTAGATGAAATCGAATAAAAGAAAAGATGGGAAAAATATTTTTAGCTTTTTCAAAGATTTTTTTTTTTTGAAATTTTCTATTTTTCTATTTTCTTTTGTGGGTTTTATAATTTTGTATTTTGCTTTTTGAATAAATATTTACAAGATATGGATGAAAAAAAACTTTTACTCCTCGTCTTCCTCTTGAAGACGTTTGAGTGTTTCCGGTTGTACACTCTTAAGACCAAGTCGTGGAAGGATAAACTCAAAACCTTTTCTAGGAAGAGCTTTGGTGAAGATGTCTGCTAACTGGTATTCAGTCCTCACAAAATAAAGTTCCACCACACCGTCCTCTACTTGCTCCCTGATGAAATGATGTCGAATGTCAATATGATTTGCTCTTGAATGTTGAACGTTGTTGCATGAGAGAGCAATGGCACTTTTGTTATCACAATACAGAGGGATTTTGTTGAATTCAAAGCCATAGTCAGATAATTGGGATCTCATCTATAGGATTTGAGCACAACAAGATGACATGGCTATGTATTCTGCCTCTGTAGAGGATATAGAAGTACTCATTTGTTTCTTTGAAGACCAGCTTACAAGCTTATCACCCAAAAACTGAGCGCCTCCTGATGTGCTTCGACGTGTATCTTGACATCCTGCATGGTCAGCATCTGCATAGGCTGTTAGTGACATACCGGTGTCCTTCGGGAACCAAAGTCCCATGTTGATGGTTCCTTGGAGATACCGGAAGACCCGTTTAACCGCTGTAAGGTGCTTTTTGGTAGGCCTAGCCTGGTATCTAGCACACATGCATACAACGAACAAAATGTCTGGTCTACTGGCAGTGAGGTACATCAGGGACCCAATCATACTACGATATTTAGTTTGGTCAACCATGATCCCTGAGTGGTCCTCATCCAGTTTAGTATGCTCCACCATGGGAGTGTCAACCTGGTCACAAGAGTCAAATCCAAATTTCTTTAAAATTTCATTAGCATATTTAGATTGATTGATAAAAATGCCTCCGGGACTTTGTGAAATTTATAATCCCAAGAAAAGTGACATTTTCCCCATCATTGACATTTGAAATTTGGATCCCATCTCCTTAGAAAAACGGTCACATTCATTGGGGTCATTCGAGGCAAAAATAATATCATCAACATAGATTTGAACGTGAATTAAGTGTTTGCCTGACTTTCTGGTGAACAATGTCGGATCAACTGCTCCTTTGATGAATCCATTAGATAGAAGAAACCTTGATAGCGTATCGTACCATGCCCTTGGAGCTTGCTTCAAACCGTAAAGGGCCTTCTTCAAGCGATAGACATGAGTAGGATGCCCAGGATTCACAAAACCTTCAGGTTGGCTGACGTATACGACTTCTTTAAGATCTCTGTTAAGAAAAGCCGTCTTTACATCCATCTGATAGACTACCATGTTCTTACTTGCAGCGTGAGCTAGGAAGATTCTGATTTCCTCGATACGTGCAACTGGAGCAAATGATTCTTCAAAGTCAATACCCTCATCTTGACGGTATCCTTTTGCAACCAATCAAGCCTTGTTCTTTGGCACATCACCATGCTCATCAAGTTTTACTTTAAAGATCCACTTTAGAGCAATGAGCATAGCACAATCAGGAGCAGGTACTAATTCCCATACATCTATTCAATCAAACTCATGAATTTCTTCTTGCATGGCATTGAACCAACTGTCTTCATTCATGGCAGTTTTAACGTCTTTTGGTTCGACCTTGGATAATACGGAGTTGAAGAAGCACCATAAGGCATCAGTTGCAAGTTGTTTACGAGTGGATACTGGACAAGAAGGATTTCCAATGATGTTGTCCAATGGATGGTCATGCGTCCATTTTCTAAGGTGTTCGTGTGGTTGTTGTTGAGGAACTGAGGTAGCAGAGTCGTTTTCTCCTGATGAAGATGGTTCTGTAGTTTGTTCAAGAGCAAATATGTTCTCAAATGGAGCATCTTCGGGAGTAGCAAAGGGGTTATCTCCATCATAGGTGCCAGAAACAATTCCATGATGTACACTTGAAGATTGAGGATCTGATGATGAGAATGAGTGATCTATAGTAGGAGCTTCTTGACTTAATGACATAGATACTGAAGGGTTGTTCACGTTGACTTGGTTAGAAGCACTCTCTGTCGAAGGACTAGACTGATCATTAGTAATAGGTTCATCATATTCGTCAAACATTGGATCAACCAATTTCTTCAAATCTTCTTCAGAAGGAGGTACATATGGAACTGCTGGTGAGGATTTTTGTACAAGGGAGGAACTAATAGGACTACTTAGTGAAGTTGGACATGCGGGTCCAGAACTTGATTGTTCTGGAGCCATTTGCCCAGACAGCTCATCGAACATGACGTGAATAGTTTCCATGGTATCCCGGGTTCTTTTGTTGTAGATTCGGTAACCTTTCCTGTTTGGTGCATAACCCATAAAAACTCCTATATCTGCCTTAGCTTTTAATTTACCTAAATCTTGACCATCATTTGCTGGATAGCATAAAGCACCGAACACACGAAGGAAAGAGAGATCAGGTTTTCTGTTGTGGACAAGTTCGTATGGAGTTTTTCCATGAATGGTGTGGATGAGAGAACGATTTTGGGTATATCAAGCAGTGGCAATGGCTTCAGCCCAGAGAAACATTGGAACCTTTGAATAAATTAGCATAGTTCTTGCAGCTTCTACAAGAGTCCGATTTCATCTTTCAACTACACCGTTCTGTTGAGGAGTACGTGGAACACTTCTTTGATGACTGATTCTAATGCTTTAATAGAACTGACTTAGTTCTTTGTTAACAAACTCAGTTCCATTGTCTGTTCGAATGATTCTGACAGTCTTGTTAAGTTGAACCTGCATCTGTTTGATAAGTTTGATGATGACGTCTGGAGTTTCATCCTTTGTCCTCAAAAACTTAACCCAAGTAAATCGAGAGTAGTCATCAACAACGACAAGAACATATTTCTTTCCATTAATTGTTTGCATTCTCATTGGTCCGCACAAATCCATATGAAGAGTATGAAGAACTTCCATAACTAAGTTTGCAGGTTTGGGTTTATGGGCATATTTCTTGCTTTTTCCCAATTGACATGCAAAACAAAGGTGATCCTTTTCATATTTTAGTCTAGGCAAGTCTCTCACGAGGTCCTTTCTTGACAGATCATTTATGGTACCGAAATTAAAATGATTGAGACGACGGTGCCATAGCCAAGACTTTGTTTTAGAGGCCTTTGATAACAAGCAAATTGGAGAAGATCTCATCATGTCTTCGATGGAGATGGTGTACAAATTGGTTCCACGTGTTCCTTTCAATAGTTCAACACCATCTAAATCTTTAACGAAGCATGTATGTTTTCTGAAGGCAACCTCTAGATCAGAATCACAGAATTGGCCGACAGAGAATAGATTATGACCAAGACCTTCAACATAATACACCCTGGAGATTACACTATCACCAACCACATAATCTCCATAACCCATAATTGCTCCAAAATGGTCGTTTCCAAATCTAACAGTCCCAATAAATTTACTCACGAAGTTCATGAGCCATGAGCGATCTCCAATCATATGCTTGGAACAGCCTGAGTCCATGTACCACAGAACGATTTGAACGATCTGCAGTTGAACACAGACAAGAATGGATAACTGGATAATTGGGATCCCCATGCAAGAATGGGTTCCATTTGGTTAGTAACAGTGATTGGAACACCCACATCAGAAGCAGAAACAATGAATTCATTAGGGATAGATGCAATGCTAGTGTACTCATTAGACCTATTCAAAGTATGTTCACTTCTTAAAGGAATAGTTCTACCAGTAGGCATCCATTTCCTAATGGGCATTGATCTAGATAATTTAGGGCACAACTCATTAAGATTGAATTTACGGCCAGTAGGTATCCAATGATAACCTACATTACTAAATTTTCTTCCTTTTGGTTTCCAATGTTTACTAGCCCTCTTCTTCCTTGATCTTCTGACCTTCTTATCCTGTTTTCTAAAGTTAATAGGAGATTTAACAGAATTGCTCACATCATTCACAACACATTCATGATTAGTACCAGAAATCAAACATTCATTACATGTTTTGCAAGAAGTAGCAGAATTCGAATTAATTACAGTACGCTTAAAGCTAATACTAGAATCAACACTATTCGTTTTATTCAATCCAAACTTAATGTTCCTAGGGTGGTCTTCTACTCTCTTCCACTGAACATTCCTAGCTTGCAAGGTCCTATCATTCTTTGTGTTGCCTTGAGGCTTTGACCTGCTCGCTTTGGTGTCACTTTTTACTCCTGTAGAGGGAATGGGAACATTAGTTGGTATTGCTACTTTTTGCTTTTCAGGATTAGAAGTGCTGGGATCTGAGCTACTTGAAGGCACATTAAAGTTCACTTTCTTAAAACTGGGCATCGAATGGGTTGCATACTTAGCACTAGGCATGGAACAAGGCATCACTGCTTTATTTTTCTCACCAAAGGGCTTAGGACATGTTGCTATTAAGAATTCTAACATCTCTTGAGATCGTTTGGCCTGAATGCACGCAAACCTAATTTCACTATCAAGTGGCTTATTTATGTAATCCTCTTCTACAATCTCACGGAGACATTCTAGATTATCCTTAAGGTGACAGAAATAGTTATGAAACATAAGTTCGTTATTTCTAAGATGAGGAGGAATGTATTTCACAGTCACAGTATATTTAGAGTCTGCAGACGACTTTGATGCAACATTCTCATTAAAGACAAGTGGCATTTTCCTTTTCGACTCTTCAGATTCTTAATTTCCTTTTGTAAAGAAGTTATTTTTTCATTGTTTTTGTCACGAGTGACTATCATTGAATCGTATAACTCTTTGAAGTGTCTTTTGACCTTTTCATTTTCTTCAATAAAACTCTCATTTTCTTGTTGCAATACGTTAATGATATTTGAAGATGAAAGTTTTGAGAGAATTGAGAATCTAAAGGAGGAGGAATTTAGGAGCCGGTCACATTGTTCTTTTCACCCTTTAATTGTGAAATTTGGGCTTTCAAATTTCTGATCATGTTACAGTGAGCTTGAATCTGTTCGTCACGTTTGTTTATTTCAAAAACTGCATCAAAATCTGGAACATTTAAGGATGTCTTGATGTTTGAAGTTTTGACATTTTCTTTGAGATGTTGATATTTTAGTTGCAAATCAAAATGTTCAACCTCTAACTTAGAAAAATGTTTTACCAAATTATCGTGATCATCCTGGTCAATTTTCTCATTTAGTTTTGAGTTTTTGTTTTCAAGCTCAATGACACGATCATGGGAAACTTTCAAAGCAACAGATAATTCATGAAATTGAGAAGCAGTAATAGAATGCTTAGTAACAGTATAAAACACATCTTGAGCCACACAACTCAATACTAAGTTCTCATTTAAGATATGCAAATTCTTCCTTTCAATTTCATTATATTTGAGTTCCCGTTCATAATTATTGACCTCAACTATCATTGCATCAAATTCCTTTTCCATTTCTTTAATGTCAGAGTCTATTACCTTTTGAAGACTCTCAAATTGACCTTTTAATTGTTTAAAGAAAGGTATGACCTCAGTTAAATAGCATTCTTTAGTTTGCTCAAACCCCTTTCCCCTTCAAACATGTCAATCAAAAATGAATAGTTGATAAACAACATGTGTGATTAAGGTCTTGCTTTTATTGGAAATAGTTCTAGGAACTAAATGCATTGGTGTATTCGGAGGATACACAGTAGCTGCAGGAACTTTCCTAAGGGGAGTGTTTGATTCAACAAGTACATTTGCTTTTTACTTATCCATGTCTTTCTTCCAAAAAATTTGTTCTTGGGTTAATTGAGTTTGAGGCTTAAACATGTTCAGGGAGATCCAATTTTATTTTATGTAATCGTGGGGTTTGATTGTTATGTTTTTCTTTTTACACTCAGGATCTTTTAGCTTCTTATCCATTTTCTCCCTAGAGGCATCTTCTAATTTTCTATCCTCTTACGTGCTTCCGATACATGATGGTGTTTGCCTAGGCTTGAGGATCTCATTACCATCATATACAATCATATGAAAAGCTTTAGCCTTTTTACAATACTCGGGATTTGGCTCCTCTACTAGGGGAATACTATGCTTATCGCTTAAGACTTTGTGCTTAGTGATCATGTGAGCAGTCTGAATGGTATTCCCTTGTCCGTACAACTTATTTTCAAGCTTGTTTTTCAAAGTTTTTAGATTTGAAAAATCATTCAAAAGTTTTGATTCCTTAGCAATAAATTCTTGTTTAAGCACTTTAACATTATCTTGGAGTTCTTGCTTTTGCTTAACAGTTTTAGAAAGCTTTTCTTGTAAGGAGTTTAACTCTTGTTTTAACACTTCTTCTCTAAAATTACTTTTTCTAATAATTGTACGCATTTGGTCATCCATTTCCTGCTCACGGGTAGTTAACTCAAACTTAGCACGTTGTTCATAAATAGCAACTTGTTCTTCATAGGCATTCAGTTCAGAAACTATGGAATCATCAGGGGCACGTTCAATGTATTCATTGAAAGCATAATCATCATTGAATGCAGAAGATACATTACTTGGTACAATTTCACTTTCATCTTGTTTCACATATTGATCATATGGGACAACATTGCTATTGCCCATATTTTCAATATCTGATTCATAGATTTCAGTTGGTTGTACTTTGTATTGTATCTTTTGCACATCAATCTCATTGTATAATTTTAATACCTCAGAGATGATTGATGCCTTGGAGGAACTGGCCTGTTGTGGTGAAGTAGCCGTTGGAGAGACCATTGGTGAAATGCTAGCCATGAAGATGGTTTGGGAAGTTGGTTCATCATCAACATCTGAGTCATATGCATCACAATCAGCTACTTGAAATGCATTTGGATGATTCTGTCCCATGCCCCGCGACCGCTTTTCATCCACATCAGCATCATAAGTCTTGGCATTTCCCTCAGCAAGAAATAGCAACTCATCTTCATCCAAAACAACTCCATTATCCTGAGCTTGTACCAACAGCATCTTCTCCCTGAAATACTCTGCATTTTGGGGGCGTTTTGGAGACGTGCAGTTCCTTGCAATATGTCCTTCACCCCCACAGCTGTAGCACTTGATTGGCTTTCCTTGATTTGAATTCCTTCCACGGTTCTGATTAGCCACATACCCTCCACCTACTCCACCCTTTCCTTGTTCATCTGTCTTCCTTGCATAGGTTGCACCATGATCTTACCATCTCTGACAATAGCATGATTGTGTAGATTGGATGCGATTCGATATCATTGTTAGTGTGTGGAGTGAGGTTCAGATTTTGCTTAACCATAAGAGCCGCTTGATTGATGAAATATTCCATGGTTGCTTGACAAAGATCGGTTGCTTAAAACTTGGATTAGGAATGAGTTTGTGATTACCATTTCCAGTAGGTATGACTTGTGAAGCTTTGGTAGTAATCCCTACATTGGTGTAGAAGGTCATTGAATCATTTGACAGACTTGCATTACCAGAATTTGAATTGAATTTTTCCAAGATCATTCGTTCAAATGTAGCATGTCTCTCGTTCTGAAGCAAGTATGCATACAACTGCTCATAGTTAGTGTTCCTCAAACCTTTTGTTAACTTGAATGAAGTGACAAATTTGTGCCATTCGGGATTCATGTTGTTCACAAACTTTGAATTTAGTTGAATATTTGGCATAGTCATTTTGATATTCCTCATGTCATTCACAAGCTTGTGGAACATCACGTAATATTCAGTGACACTTTCTCCTGGTTTCATCTTAAAGTGCTCAAAGTCATCATACAGTTGAGATTCTCTGTCTTCTTTAGTTAATTCAGAACCAGAGAGAAGCATCTTAACATTGTCCCAAACCGCCTTGGCTTAGTGTTGTAATTGATCAACTTGTAGATGTCTTTTGGAAGACCTACGAAGTATAATGTTTGAGGCCACGATATCATCATCAGTATCTCTTTTTCTCCTTATCACCGAGCTCATCATCGTCTTTGGTCCGTCCAACCTAAGATCACTGTACCATCCGCAGTTTCAAGTGTGTCTCGTAGTTTCAATCGATAAGGTCCTTCATCAATTTTTTGAGAATGTTAACCCCATTCTCCTTTCCCAAACAATATAACCTAATTCGTTGAGCCCATGAGTCATAATCAGTTCTGTCAAGCATAGGTGGGCGAGTATCGGATCTAGCAGCTTGAACGTCTTCAGCAATAGAAGAGATGATAGTGGGTACGTTGGTAGACATAATTACGGATTCTACGGGATTTTAAAACTATTGGATTAAACCGGGAAATAGATTCTTTCACGGGATTTTACTAAATCGAGAGAAAACCATAAAATGTAATCAAGAAGAAAAGCACTAAGTCACAATAGACAAATCGCTCAATCAAGACAAATCGCTCAGACAACAAATCGCTCAAAAGTGACAAGTCGCTTCAGACAACAAATCGCTCAAAACAGACAAGTCGCTTCAACTAACAAATCGCTTAAACAATCAACTCGCTTCAATAAGAAAGTCGCTTAACCATACAAATCGCTTAAACCAACAAACCTCTTAAAGTGACAAATCGCTTAACCAAGACAAGTCGCTTAAACTTACAACTCGCTTCAATAAGCAAGTCGCTGATAAATGACAAATCGCTCACCCGAACAAATCGCACAAGTATAGCCACTACCCGGACAAATTGCTTAAATAAGTGATTTGTAGAAGACACAAATCGCTTCCAAACAAGGACAAATCGCTCGTTTAAATACTTTACCGAGACACAAACCACTACCTTTAAACTAACCAAAACACCTCTTTTAAATCCAAAAACAATCCAACCATAATGATTCAAGCCTTCCAAATCAAAACCTAAGCACTTATAATGATTCTAAACACAAAAGTACAATAAAGATCCAAACTTTAACACTAGAAATGGTCCAAATGATGCAAATACCACTAAACTTTTTCAAACCCAAAAACCATATAAAACCACTAGAAATCCAAGAATATGTAAGAGAGATGATCAAACCATGGCTCTTGATACCATTTGTAACATATTGGATTTCACAAACACATCATACCATGATCATGTTAGGTGTACACAATAGGTTTTAGAGAGAGAAAGTTAAGAGGTTTGGGAACTTAGTGAGAGAAAGTAAAAGTATTATTTTGAGCTCCAACCCTCTACCTTGGGAGGTAGAGGGTATTTATATTATCTTACAAAATACGCCTCCTACGGGCTGTGGATCAGGCATATAGTGGGTAAAGACCCGTCCGTACTCCACGGTGTTACTAAACTAAATACTAACTAACATTAAATAACTATGACTACGAGCTTTCTAACGGTTACATATACTTGAGGTGACCGACACTTTAATAACTGGATTTACTAAATCCTAACACACAAGGCAGACCCAAGCCTCTACAGGCCTGGGTCCCCAAGAGAAACTAATTTCTCTTTTCTATGCATGAACATCCTTACTTAAACATGGGAGATAGAGGAATCTTTGACAGCGGATGTTCTGGGCATATGACTGGTAACAAGGACAACTTGGATGAGTTTGAAGATATCAAAGGTGGTTCGGTTACTTTTGGAGGTAGCAAAGGCTACATCACAGGAAAAGGTAGAGTTAAGGTTGGTAACTTAGAATTTGATCGTGTGTCCTTTGTAAAAGAACTGGGCCATTTTAATTTGTTCTCTATATCACAAATCTGTGATAAGCAGCATAAGGTTCTTTTTACTAAGACTGAATGTTTTGTGCTAACTTCAGACCTTAAGATGCCTGATGAAAATTATATTCTTCTTAGGGTCCCGAGACAACATAACATGTACAGTTTTGATATGAAGACACCTGAACCTGCTAAAGGTTTTGCTTGTTTGATTGCAAAGGCCACTGTTGATGAGGCTAAGTTATGGCATAGAAGGTTAGGTCATATAAATTGCAAGAATCTAAATAAACTTGTGAAGGGAAACCTTGTAAGAGGTCTACCTTCCAAGGTTTTCAAAAATGACCATACTTGTGTTGCTTGTCATAAGGGAAAGCAACACAGAGCATCTTGTAAGGCCAAGTTAGAAAGAGTTGTTACTGCCCCATTGCATACCTTGCATATTGATTTTTTTGGACCAACCTCTGTAAAGAGTATCAATCATGCATCTTTTTGTCTTGTCATTACTGATGATTGTACCATGTACTATTCGGTTTTCTTTTTATCTACCAAGGATGAGACTTCAGGCATCCTTTAGACATTCATTAGACAGATAGAAAATTTGATTGACCATAAGGTTAAGATTATTAGATCAGATAATGGCACATAATTCAAGAATAAAAGTATGCTTGAGTTTTGTGGGGACAAAGGGATAAAACAGGAATTCATTAGTGCTAGGATTCCTCAGCAGAATGGAGTTGCTGAAAGAATGAATAGAACCCCTATTCAGGCAGCCATAACCTATTTAGTTGACTCACTCTTGCCTACTACCTTTTAGGCTGAGGCAGTTAGTTGTGCTTCATATATCTTCAATTTAGTAAGAGTGACCAAACCTCAGCTCAAGACTCCTTATGAACTTCTTTTTGGGCATAAGCCTACTGTTGGCCACATTAAGCCGTTTGGGTACCATGTCATGTTTCTTGATACCCTTAGTGCACTTGGGAAATTTGATGGCAAATCCGATGAGGGTTTCTTAGTTGGGTATTCGCTAAATAGTAAGGCGTATAGGGTATTTAACTTAGTGACTAATAGAGTAGAAGTTACACTGCATGTTAATTTTCTTGAGGAAAAGCCAAACTTAAAGGGAGTAGGATTTAGATGGATGTTTGACATTGATTATCTATCCGACTCTATGAACTATATTCCTGTGTCTCTAGACAATCAAGCTAACAGAAATGCAGGGTCCTCTGAAGAGATGTTTGACATTGATTATCTATGTGACTCTATGAACTATATTCCTGTGTCTCTGGACAATCAAGCTAACAGAAATGCAGGATCCTCTGAAGACACTAACAGTGCATGTATTAGATCTCAAGTTTTTGAGGAAGAAGAAGAGCAAACGGTTATGTCTACAATAGTCCAACAGTCAAGAATCCCAACTAATGATTCAGATGCCATCCTGGCATTCAAAAGAGACTTGGACGCTATTGCTATGAAGCATCTGGGAGTAGAACCTACTTTCAAGGCTACCACTATTAATTCTATTAATACTGGTAATGGAGCTGTTAATTCTGGCAAGTCTAATTCACCAGTACCGAATGTTATGCCCACCAGTACTAACTTCAATAATACTTGTTGTGCATCTGCTAAATCTGGAAATGTTGATGATGATTGCTATGAATTAGCAATGCTAGAACTGAGTGTTTATGATCAGGCTGCTGAAGGAATTTTTGAAGAGGCTTCTTATGATGAAAGAGTGATAACTGACTTCAAAAATTTGCCTCTTGAAATTAATGTCAGTCCCACTCCTACTCTTAGGATTCACAAGGACCATCCTAAAGCCAATATAATTGGTGATCCTAAGTCAGCTATTCAGACAAGGAGCAAAGTTCAAAAACCTCCTGGAACTCATGCACTTATTGGTCATATTCAGAAGCAGCAGCGAGATAACCACAAAGATTATCAACATTGTCTGTTTGCTTGCTTCTTATCTCAAGAAGAACCCTTGACTATTGCTAAGGCTTTGACTGATGAAAGCTGGATAGAAGCTATGCAGGAAGAGTTATTGCAGTTTGAATTACAGAAAGTATGGGTTCTTATAGATCTTCCTGATGGAGCTAAGGTAATAGGTACTAAGTGGGTTTTCAAAAATAAGAAGGATGAAAGAGGTATAGTTGTTAGAAATAAGGCTAGATTCGTGGCACAAGGATATAGACAGGAATAGACTATGATGAGGTTTTTGCTCCTATGACTGGAATTGAAGCCATCAGGTTATTTTTAGCCTATGCATCATATATGGGGTTTACAGTCTATCAAATGGATGTCAAGAGTGTATTTCTATATGGCACTATTGATGAGGAGGTTTATGTTGCTCAACCTCCTGGTTTTGTTGATCCAGCTCATCCTAGGAGAGTTTATAAAGTCATCAAAGAACTGTATGGACTTCATCAAGCCCCCAGATCTTGGTATGCTTCTCCAACTTCTTTGAACAACACGGTTACAGACGAGGCACAATTGACAAGACCCTATTTATTAAAAAGGATAGGAAGGATATTATGATTTTTCTAGTGTATGTTGATGATATCATCTTTGGCTCTACCAAAAGATCTTGGTGTGAAGATTTTGAGGCTTTGATGAAGAGCAGATTCCAGATGAGCTTTATGGGAGAGCTCACATTCTTTCTAGGATTACAGGTCAAACAGAAGTCAGATGGGTTATTTATTTCTCAGGACAAGTATGTTGCTGATATGTTAAAAAAAGTTTGATCTGGTAAACGTGAAATCTTCTATCACACCTATGGAGAACAGGGTGCCCTTAACAAAAGTTGAGCAGGCTGCTGATGTTGATGTTAGGTTGTACAGACCCATGATTGGATCTTTGATGTATCTAACAGCCTCTAGGCCTGATATTATGTATGTTGTATGTGTTTGTTCTCGTTTTCAGGTTACTCCAAAGACTTTACATCTTCATGCTGCGAAGAGGATTTTCAGATATCTTAATTTGGGCTTATGGTATCCTAGGGAGTCATCCTTTGACGTGGAAGATTTCTCTTACGGTGATTATGCTGGGGCTAGTATGGATAGAAAATCCACAACAGGAGGGTGTCAGTTTCTTGGAAGAAGGTTGATTTCTTGGCAGTAAGAGTTTGTGGCTACCTACAATGCCAGTTTAATATGTTACGAAATTCTGGACAAGTGATATGGATCCATAATCAGATGTTGGACTATAGGTTGAACTTTATGAACACCCCCATCGACATTGATAATGAAAGCACTATCTGTATTGTTAAAAACCCAGTCTATCATTCTAAGACAAAGCACATTGAAATCCGGCATCACTTTATAAGGAATTGTTATGAGAAGGGTCTTATAAGTGTGGAAAAGATTCATACTCATAATAATGTGGCTGACCTGTTGACCAAAGAATTTGAAGGACCTAGGTTCAATTTCTTGGTGGTCAACATTGGTATGGTAAACCCATAGCTACATTTAAAGGGAGGTTAAATGTACAGTATGTATAGTTTGGTTAGCAGTCGTAATAGTGATTTTAGTTCTAGTTGGTAATGTTGGTGTCTTGAAAAGTCTTCCAAACAAAGGAGGAAATCAGAGAAGTATAATGCATGTTATCAGCTTTTGAGGTTAGTTAAATCAAAAGCTCAACAGATATTATTTTAAATGTTTGAAAGAATTTTCTGATTACTGTTGAGTAAGTCTTTTAAATTTTAAAAGCTGATAAAAGAAATGGATTTTTGAGGGGTCACACTTGGTGAAAGTACTTTGTGCTATCACAACAAATGGTTATCAGTTCATCATATCTAATCCATATAAGAACTGGCTAATCCATGAGCAAACGGCTCTGGTAAAGATATCTCAAATCCGTTTGTGGCTGAAAATTTGCAAAAAATTGTATGGTACTCAACTCACCATATATGTGTTGATGAATAGTTGGCTAGCCCACAAGATCATGGCTTGTGGTAAAGGCTGCGTAAAACCATGGCTAGTCCAAAAGGGTATAGCTTTTGGTAAAGACTTAACAAATCTGTTGATAGCTGCTGGTTTGCTAAAAATCAGATGGTTATCAATGTACCATGGTCTTATATACCTAAACATTGGCTACTCCAATAGTGATGGCTAATTGGTAAAGAGACATCAAATCCATTAAATTTTCTATGATTCACCTCTCACAGAAGTTAACACATCTGGAAGTGATGAGAATAGTATGAAACTTTCATGTGTTGATGTACAGATAGTAATAGTTGCTGAAAAGACCATGGAGTGCTAAGAGTTTGCTGATATGATCTTTGCATAGAACTTATAATGAAGACAATCTCAAGGATGCAGCAATCGATTGCTGATACAATTTATGAAGTTAGTAATTCTTGTGTTCTTCATACTTGTATGTTAAAATTCCGCATTAACACAGTAAGTAGGGGTAGCAATCGATTCATGTTCATGTTGACCTATTCGGGTTCGCGTGTTGGCGGGTTGGTATAACCTCTACCCAAACACGACCCATTTATTAATCGTGTCAAGAAACTCAACCCTAACCCAAACTTGCATAACACGTGTAACCCGTTTATGACCCGTTTAACCTGTTTAACTAAATAGGTCAAGCAGTGAATAAGGTTGGTGGTTTGTTATTTTAACTAGTTTAAATACGAAAATGATATGAGGATATAATAAAAATAACATACAAATAACTATACGAAAATTTTTAGTGTTATAAGTGTCAATTTCAATGATATTTGAAGTATAAACATAATTCACTCATATTAGATACATAAAAAAATACATTTAATCCACATCCAACAAAAAAAAACTAGGTTATATTTTTTATTTTTTGAGTCTTGTATACTTAAACGGGTTCACGGGTTGACCTGTTTAATATTTACTTAACCCAAACACAACCCGTTCATTAAACGGGTTAGATAGGTTGACCTGTTTTTGACCCAAACCTGTTTATCCCCAACCCAAACCTATTTAACTTCGTGTCATGTTCGTGTCGTTTATCGTGTCGTGTCGAGAATTGCCGCCCCTAACAGTAAGCAATTACAAAGAGTTCTTCATATAGTAAATTGAATTTATTCAAGTTTAGTATTAGTCATTCAAGGCTAATCAGATCCATAAACTTTTGGACCTACAACTACTTTAACACACTTAGACATATAGGATATCCATTTCCCACCAAAATTCAAAAATTTCAAAAATTCACCCAAGGAACCCTTTTACATAAAGGAAGGAACCAAAAATTTGGTTCCTTGTAATCCGTGGGTGATCTGATTCTCAAGATCCTACAATTATTAGAACACATTTATTGCATATCTTTGTCTCTTCACTCCATCCTTCTTGTATGGCTTGACTTAGATGATATGACTAGCATTAAAAACCCTTCCAAATCATTAGAAACCTCCTTTCTTCTATGGTTTACCATCAAATCAAACACATTTCTCCATAATTTCATAATCCTATAAATTAAGAGCTTCTAAGATGATCATCCTCACACCTTCTCAATTCCTCTCATGTACTAGAACAAGCTTAAGCAAAAATGACTAAGTCTTCTCCATCAAACAAACCTTGCAAGAGAACGGCTAGAATGAGTTTTAGACCATGTTGCTTTGTCAACATTAGCTCATCTTCCGATTCCTCTCCCCTAACCATCTCATCTCCCATAAGAGATGAGAACTTTCTCACTTTGACTACTCCTACACCACCTCCAAAATCACCTATTGTAGTCATCACTCCACCACCAACAAAAACTCCCATTGCTAGCTCTTCGCCCAATGCGGCTCCCATCCAAACATCTAAGTCACCGTCACCTCCTAAATCTCCAACCCTCATACCATTAGAGCTATTCTCCACACCACCTACATCTCCAAACCTATTTTTGGAAGACTTGGAGGATTTGCCTCCTAGGCCCAATAATCCACCTCCACTACCATCCTTTGATACAATTGAGCGAATAGCTCATGAGTCTCCACATCCATCCTTTGACCCAAAGCCCCGTTAGGGCTTCAACCTCGTCTTTTCCATCCTATTCACAATGACATTCATGGACCTTTGTATGGGGACCATGCCCTACCTCCAACATCATTGTCCCCTCATATGGAGGACATCGATGAATCCATGTGGGAAGATCACCCACATTCTAAAGCGGAGATAGAAGCCGAACTAAACCATCTCCACAACTTCTCCAATAAGGTGGACTCTCACCTTAGTGAAACTATGCAAATGCAACATGCTTTGCTAGCCTACCTAATCACTCCAACCACCAACACCAACAACTCCACCACCACAAAATCATGAACCATATTACCTACCTTGACACGGTTGCTCAAATTTTGAGCGGACCGCCCATATTAGCGAACGGAATCGGGTGATGGTCCATGAGCTCAAAGATGAAATGAGGTTCATCCTGAACCACATCCTAGAGCGAATCAACGCTCTTGCTCATCCACCACCTCAATAGGAGGGTCTTAGTTTATCTTTTAAAATTCTAAGTTATTTTTTATTTTTCTAGGATTTTCTTTGTATTTTTCTAATTTTCTAGGTTTTGCTTTTTAATTTTCTAGGATTTTTTTATGTACTAACACATCATTGTGTTTCATTTCATGATTTTCACATCATGAAAATTTTAACAAGTGAATGGTGTTTCTTATATTGTTGTTGATTATTACTTGGTGATTGGAAATGCTTATATACTTGTGATGATGCTTATTACTAACATCTTTTTTGTAGCTTTTTTACAATCCATGTATCTTTCTCTTGCCACCCAATTTTGGGAGAGCATTAGCCAAGGGGGAGATAATGGCTCGGGCTCATTACATCTTCCGCCTTGCCTCTTCTTTTTGTTTCGACAAAAAGGGGGAGAAATATTATAGAACTTGGACTTTGACTTTCTTAAAAGTCAATCGCATACTTTGACTTTCTAAAAAGTCAACATCATACTTTGACTTATGAAAAGTCAAAATTGGACAAACTAGTATTATCATCTTTATCTAACTCACTAGTTCTTTCAAGTTCTAAAATTAATCTAGTATTTTTATAACTCTTGTACAAACTTTACATCTTTTATAAAAATAAAATTTATGTTTTGTCCTCAACAAAAAGGGGGAGATTGTTAAAACAAATATCGTCATTAAACTTTATTTATATTTTATGATCTTTACCTAAGTTTTGTTAACGACAAAAGTAAATTAAATTTTTGTAAAGCATAAAGCTTGTCAAGATTAATAGATATTAAAACAAGCTTTTTCTTAAATAATATCTTCATCACTCAAGCATTTACATTTTGATGAGTCAGATATCAATTAACTTTGATATTCCTCTAAACCATAATGTATGTTAACATTTTTAGATCAAGCATGTTTTAGTTTTTTAAAACAAAACATTACATATGTATTTACATTTAAACATATTTCTAAAAATAGAAACAACATATGACATCATGTGGTGCATCATTGAAATCTCTAGAGGATTTCATAAGATATTTTGTGTGGATTTGGACTCTACATATCTTACATGATCTTGGTTAAATTTGGTTGACTTTGGTAAGATTTTGGTAATCTTCTGCAGACTGGCGGCACCAAAATTTTACAGGTGGAACCAATTTTATGGTTCGAGTCCGTCATGACAGAATGTTTTGGCTATAAATAACAAGCCAAACCAAGTTGTTTTATCATCCCTTTCTAGCATAATCACATACATTCCTTCTCTCTAACATTTCTAACTCAGTTTCATATCATTATAGTGATCCTCTTTTGTAGCAAAGAAGATCAAGGCATATTCAAGCTTCAACAAATAGTTGGAAGTCTTGTTTGTTTTGTTGTTGTATGATCTAGTCTTGTTCATACATCATTGTTGTACCAAACCATCATAAACTTGTGAGTGTGAGTTGTTACTATTTTAGTCATTAAAATACATTGTGTGTGGGAGTGGTTGTATCCTTGCAAAAGAACTCCACATCTAGCTTAGTGTCAGAAATAGTGTGTAAGCGAAGTGTAAAGGTTTCTCCGCCAGTGAAAGGAGCTTGTTGACTAGTGAAGTTAGACTCTCGAGTTGGAGACTCGGGGAGTGGAGTAGGGTAAGGAAAAAGAGTCCTTGTAGACCGAACCACTATAAACAACTTGTCGTGGTTTGATTGTTTCTTTCCTTATTTACTCTTTATATATTGCTTGCATATTGTTTGATATATTTGATAAATATCAATTGATCATTACAATAATTTTCAAAACAAAGATTTTAATCGGTAAACTATTCAACCCCCCTTCTAGTTTTCCACACCGAGCTTGCCACCCCTAGTTTAACATCACAAAATAGTATGTATTAAAAAGTAGTATGAGATATATGTATGTCTATAACTTGTAGGATCATTGTTTTCTTTTTTTCTTTTGTTGAAAGGCCGAATCATATTAACAATGCTTCTGTTTTGACGACCTATTGGCCAAAGCCTACTCTGTCTAATAATCGATCTCGTTAAGATTTCAATCTAAGTCATCATACATTTTTAGGCCAGATGCAAAAGACCATTCTTTACAGTTTCAAATTATGTTATGATAATAGCCCTTTAAGAGTAGAGAAAAAATTGCCGATCTAGACCAAATACCAAAGAGCACTCAAAATCCTTCATTGATCGGTCAACTAGAGATTTGCGTTGGGTGAATGATATCATTGGAGCAATGCCTCAATGGTACTAATCATGTACGTAAACAAAGGTGGCCCAAAAGTAAAGCTACTAAAGCTAGAGTACATAATCCTAGTTTTTTAAAGGGTCATGCTAATGAGGCACCCCATAAGGGGTGTTTGTACTTTCCCAATCATTGGGGTGCTGCTGTGGGCAGTGGATGTGATGGGGGGGGGAATGTTTTTTCTCGATTTTCGTGCCAAATTTTTGTGCAAAGTCATGTTTTGTGTTATAACAAATTTGTGTACAAATATTTTATGTTTTGTACACTGTTAAATTAGTTATAAAATCTTTTTTTTACAAGTTTGTTTACAAGTTTTATAACTTTTTTTACCAGTTTTTTTTAGTTTTAAACTGTTAGTTTTATGTTTTATAACTTTTTAAAAAAAAACGTAGTCGGAAAATTTTTGAGGCTCAGATTCGAAGGTTGCAAAGTGAGAGTTTATCTCACTTTACCGTCCATTCGGTTTCGGTTATCATCATCGCCTCGGAAAATTTTAAGGCTCAAATTCGAAGGTTGCAAAGTGAGATAAAAATCTCACTTTACCGTCCATTCGGTTTCGGTTATCATCATCGCCTCACAAGTCTCACAAGTTCAACTGCCCAAGTCACAAGATTATCAAACTGCACAAGTCATAAGTTCACAAGATTCTCAAACTGCACAAGCCTCACAATTACAAAACTGCACAAGTCTCACAAGTTCAAAACTGCACAAGTCACAAGATTCTCAAACTGCACAAGTCACAACACCAACCAGCAACAAGCAACAACACCAACACGTTTTCAATGTGCAAGTGGTAAGTAGGATTCCCAAACTACAAAAGTTCACAAGAAAGTAAACAAGTTTCTCAAACTGCAGGCATTTTAGGCTTATAATGCCACAAAAAGCAACAACACCAACCAACAACAAGCAACAACACAAACTAGCAAGAAAGCAAAAACACCAACTAGCAAATTCCACCAACCACAACAAGAAACAACACCAACTAGCAAGAAAGCAACAGGTCTCAGTCCACTACAAGAAAGCAGACAACACAAGTGTCACAAATTACCACAAAAAGCAACAGCACCACAAGCAACAACACCACAAGCAACAACACCAACAAGCAACAACACCACAAACAACAACCATGTCTAGTTCACCATTTGACACACAAGAGGTAAAAAACTTATCGAATAGGCTCCGATTATTATCTCTTTATATCATGTTGGCTGCAAATTTGAATGTTGCAAAGTGAGATAGAAACTCACTTTACCGTCCATTCAGTTTTGCCATGCCAAAACTCTTAAGCCTTTTTTTTAAAAAAAAATCATCATTGCCTTTTTTTATTAAATCTGCTTATTTAATTGAAAGTTGCAAAGTGAGCTAAAAATCATCACCTTACCATCCAGTAATGAAACTGCTTAAGCAAAGTACAAAGACCCCCTAATGTGGTGTTGCATTACCAAACAGCACCAGCTAGGTGATGCTATTGCAACACCAAACAGAGGGGTAGTCTAATGGGGTGACTCATCAGAGTATCACCTACAACGAAACCAAACAAAAAAATAAGCAACGAAACCAAACAACTTATCTCACAGAAACATCACCACCACAAAACAGATACCACCACATAACTTTTTTACATCTAACAAGTTTTTAGATATAGAAAAATAAGTCTTTACCACATAAACAGATACCACAAACCTCAAAACTTTTCATCTTTTTTTCAAGATCTAAAAACTTTTCAAGATCTAAAAACTTGTTAGATCTAAAAAATAAGCAACGAAACCAAACAACTTATCTCACAGAAACATCACCACCACAAAACTTTTTTAGATCAAACAAGTTTTTATATATAAAAAAAATAAGTCTTTACCACATAAAAGTATACCACCAACACCTCAAAACTTTTCATCTTTTTTTCAAGATCTAAAAACTTTTCAAGATCTAAAAACTTGTTATATCTAAAAAATAAGAAACGAAACCAAATTACCAACCTCACAGAAACATCACCACCACAGAACTTTTTTACATCTAACAAGTTTTTATATATAAAAAAAATAAGTCTTTACCACATAAACAGATACCACCAACACCTCAAAACTTTTCATCTTTTTTTCAAGATGTAAAAACTTGTTAGATCTAAAAAATAAGCAACGAAACCAAGTAACCAATGATCTAACAAGATTTTTACTTGTTAGATCTAAAAAGTTTTTAGATCTAGATCTAAATACTACTCGTAATCAACTTAGAGAGAGAGAGAGAAACGAGAGGATAGAGAGAGAGAGAGAGAGAGAGAGAGAGAGAGAGAGAGAAAAGTTACTAGTGTGTGAGATAGTGAGAGAGAAACAGAGATAAGAGTGAGACAACAAAACGCGTATAGCTAACAACAACAAAACAAAACGCGTACAGCTAGCACCCACCACAACCACTCACCTTTTAAAGTTTTTATTTTTTATTTTTTTTATTTTTTTTGCAAAAGTTAAAAAATGTGAATACAAATGTTTTTATAAAAGTTTTATAAAGTTTTGTAAAAGTTTTATAAAAGTTTTGTATACAAATGTTTTTATAAAAGTTGTTAAAAAGTTAAAAAAGTTGTATTTTTTATAAAAGGTACAAAGTTTTTTAAAAATTTGTAAAAATAAAAAAAGTTGTTAAAAAGTTAAAAAAGTTGTATTTGTTATAAAAGGTACAAAGTTTTTTAAAAATTTGTAAAAATAAAAAAAGTTGTTAAAAAATGTAAAAAAGTTATAAATTATATGTTAAAAATGAAAGTTATAAAAGTGATATTTTTTATTTTTTAGGTGTTCCGTGATGAAGCTGTTTTAACTAATTGGGTGAAATCTACTGCTCAATCGAACGGTTTTCTTATTGTTAAAGGAAGAACTAAAACAGATAGGGGCTATAAGTACTCAATCGAATTTAAGTGTTCTAGACATTGGACGCGCGTGAAGGTTTAGAAGATGAACTTCAACGGCACACTGGTACCGCTAAAACTAATTGTCCATTCAGATTACTGGCGAAATATATAAAAGGTCAAACTAATGGTTGGATCTTGAGGGTCATGTGTCCGAGGCATAATCATCATTTTGTAGACTCGTTCCATGGTTTTCCACAGGCAATGCGATTAAAAGAAAAGGAGTTAGTTTTGGTGGAGCAATTGACAAAACATAAAGTAGCACCACGAATTATACTTTCGTCACTAAAAGAGAGCGATTCGGATAACGTTTCTAACATTAAAACGATATATAATGCACAAAACAAGATACGCGGCGCCATTCGTGGTGATATGACTCCGATACAAGTCCTTTTAGCACATTTGAGGCTTCAAGGTTATACATATTACCCAAGGGTAAATGACCGCACTAATGAGCTTAAGGAAATATATTTTGTTCACCCGACGTCATATGCCCTATGGACAACATTCCCAGAAAGCATGCTGATGGACTCCACATACAACACCACGTTGTTTAAATTGCCATTCTTTACAATTGTTGGAGTTACTTCAACAAACAGAACATTCTCAATGGCGTTTAGCTTTTTGAACTGTGAAAAAGAGCCAAATTTCAAATGGGTGTTGGAATGTGTTAAGAGGGTGATAGAAGAACAATATTACCCACGGGTTATCATCACCGACAGAGATTTAGCGTTGTTTGGGGCATGCAGAGCAGAATTCCCAAACGCTAACAAATTACTCTGTCGATGGCATATCAATCAAAATGAGCTCAAGCATTGCAGACACAAATTCGATACAGAAGAGGAGTATGCGTCCGTTAGATGGACATGGGATTTGATGGTTAAAGATCCGACCCAAGATGTGTTCATGCACTATTATCAACACCTACAGGATTTATTGGTCCAAAACAGCGGTACTTACCTATTAATACATTTTTTATTATTACTTAATAAATAACTACCCGGATTGTTTTCTCACTTTATTAATTCATTGTTTTCTCAGACGTTTTGCGGTATTTTAATAACTGGCTGCAACATTACGACCGCATGTTCGTGTCGTACATTACCGATCAATATCGCAGATTCGGCCAGACAACAACATGTAGAGTTGAGGGTCAACACGCGGTGTTGAAGTTATACTTGGGCTCCACACAGTCCAGCTTAGACACGTTGTTGTGTTCGGTTGACAAGATTCTAGTTGCGCAAGAAACTGCGATAAGAGACTCTTTTAATACAAGCATAATCAAGAAACTGCATGCGTGTAAGGGCACACTATTTGATGAATTGCGGTATAATGTTTCAAAACATGCTTTACTACTCATAGTCGCAGAAAGTAAATAGGATGTGGACCCACATGAATGTGGTCATCAGTTGCGGTTAGTTTGTGGGTTACCATGCTATCACGAACTGTATTACTATCAGCTTCATGGTATGTATATTAAATTTATGCCTATAAAGTTATTCTCCCCGTCAATACTGATAATTTATACTAGTCACTTTTTCGAATGCAGGATGGCCTATTCCGCTTAATGTTGTTGATAATTTTTGGAGAACACTAAGTGCTCCCTCGCCTAGAGCCCGACATACTTATCGCCTGAAGAGCCTCAAGTGTGAGGATGATCTTTCTTGTCAAGCGACGTATAAAAATTCCAAAATGATTTTACCAAAGCATCGTCGTTTGTCAAGAAAAATATGTTAAACATGATCAGAGGTATATATGCTCCCGAATCTGTGTCAACCCGTGTTGCTGTAAGAAAGTACTCGTGGATGTCCGAGCACAAAGGACAAAAGTCCAAGGCTAAAAATCCGATTTGAACAAAGAACCAACCACAGGGCACCGCAGAAGTTATACAAAACCTAAAAAAGTCTCAGACTTAAATGAAGAAAAACGCGATACATTGTTCATGCGTGGGAGAGCCTTCTAACGTCCCAGACTTGAACGAAGAACCTAGCGAGGGCGATTTAAGACACGAGTTGTACATTCCAGATGACGATAGCGAATATTTTATGGCTCGAATTCCATCTCTTTTCCGACGGTGGATCCTATGGATTGTTAACGTGGAAGGTGATGGAAATTGTGGCTATCGAGCCATTGGCGTAGGTCTTGGTCATCCCGAACGGATATGGCGCAAACTTCAACTCTGTTGGGAAGAGGTAAACAATCACCAGGAACTTTACATGGAAATGTGGAGGACTTGGTTTACACAGATTTAGAACTCGTTGGATTGGTTTGAATCGGATTTGCACCCCGATTCTGGATGATTATGCTGACGGGTGCGGCTATTGCACAGCTCTTAACCGTCCATTGTATCTTTTATTTAGGGCCTTTTAATAAATCCATTTCACACAATATAACAAGAAAGATGAAGAAAAGATATGGTGACTTGAATGATGATATGTATGTTTTAGAGATATAAAGGAAAGAAGATGAAAACACTATTTCATAAGTAAAACACACACAAAACACACTCAAGCACACCCCTCAAATGAGACTTTGAGGGGTTTATATAGTACAAGTAACATGATGCCCTAAAAGGCTTTCTATGGGCTTCGTGGGCTGGACATGGGTTGGATTGGATAAAAGGCAAGCTTAACATAACTAGTACCCATTTAGCTTAGTCCAATCCATGAGCCCGTTGACTATTCTATCATGATATCTAATACACGTTACAAAGTTCCTAAATATGAATGACCATCACTTCTAATAAAAACTATTAAGACTAAAATCTCCCCCTAAGGGGTGGTCATTCAAAAGATGCTCCACTTGATTAGGTCTTTACTTTTCTCGAGCTTGAACTTTGTGTGTAGATATAGAATAGTCTTGAATCTTTGTTCCTTCATGCTTTGTGATCAAATAATGTGGTTGTCTGCCATTTTCAACTTCGTTGGTTAGGTATCTCCACATCTTTCTCCACCATGCTCACACTTTTATTTGTCTTTTGGTTACCAATGATGTAGTTCTTGAGTCTTTAAACTTTGTAGATTCTTTGACATTGACGAAGAATCATCTTTAACTTTGTGTAGCCTTTGATTATGATGAGAACTTTCATGTGTTGTTGGTATGAGCATGTGGTGAATCTGCACGATCAATCCGCTCCGGAGCTTCCATAGGAAGAAAACATAAAACAGGTTAGTAATAAGCAGATTCTGGCATTCAAAAGTTTGAATTTCGAGGGTGTTAACAGCATAGTGTGAAAACACGTCTCTAATTCTCACAAGGCCGTTCTTGAACTGGAGCCCCACAAGTGAGATAACGCGATATACCAAAGTACATCTACATTCGGATGAGTCGCTGAGGTACACCGAAGCGTCACCTCACGACTGTAGACCGTTTGAGACACACTAAGCGTAATCCACAGAGAAAGTGACTTCTGCCTTCTGTCCCTATTTTGATGTTGACCCCTGGAGAATTTCCATTCAATCGAAGATCCAGATGTGAAACTTCTCATAAATGTTCAGGCAGATTGCTAAGATCTGCGTAGGACTCTAGAATATATCACTTGTGTCCTTATTGATGAACAACAGGCGATGTCATGTCATGTGTTCCTATGAGATCTTTTGATGAATCTCGTGGCTCTAGACTCAATTAGTGCATTTTGGTTTTCTAAGCGGAGACTAGGGAGAGGGTCTCCTTCTTCAATACCAACGATCTCTAAGAGAAAGTCGATAGATTATGTAGGGTTCACAGTGAGAATGAAACAAATCCTTTTGAGAGGAATTGAGTGGCTAGGAGGTTTAGTGCAGTGCATCACTGGGTCCATGACGTCTTTGTCTTCAATACCGGTGTCATCTAGTGACAACCAGAGTGAATGAATTGAACCGGTTTCGCCTAAGGTTGAATATGGAGGGCTATTTCTTTTCACCCTTTCTTTTACATTTCTTTTAATTCTTCAACCCCTTCTTTCTCCTTTCTCACATTACTCCTTTTTTCAATCATTCCTAAGGACTTCTAATACTAACTATTTGTGATGTCCTTGGGTAGATCCCTTCGGCTCTGGCGGATCATAGGATGAATTTCCTATCCTTAGTCACCTTATAACTCCATGAATGTCCCATGTTTCCATAAAACCATTTTACTTGAAAATCTCACAGAGTGTTTATGATAGAAAACATGTTTGGAACACTCTAAGAGTTTTATATTTTCATAAACACTCCCCCTTCACATGTGCTTATGAGTTTTAACAAAAATCTGCACATCGAGGGTAGAGTTTGCACTTTTGAATTGATCGGCTTATGATAGACACTTCCCCACGAGACACGGTTACGTTGCCTAGTTAAAGAGTTCCATTGTCGGTTTTTAGGTGACAACTAGCTCTAATAACTAACTTGAAGTTGTAAACACTCCTTGAAAAGGAGGTTAGACCCATGAAAGTGCATATCTATCACAAGTTTCTCGAGATGGTACATTTACTAACATTGATTCCGTCAATTCATTGGTTCCGCTGCGAGTCGAGCTCATTTTGAGATTCAAACACCGATCATTAAACATTTTTGATCACATTTTAATCACGTCTCCTCCCCTCAAAAATAGCATATTCGTGATATTTTTGATATCAACGGATTAAACAACATTTTAGAATCTTTTGGGGAGACAAACGGATTTGATTTAAGCATGAATTTGGAACATTTTGTTTTATGCTTCCCCTTTAATAAAGCATAATCAATTAAAGGGTTTTAGAGGAGTTATCTTGAGCACAAAATATTTTGAAAGATTTTGAAAATCTTTTGAACAATCTTGAAAAGGTGCTCAAGATGATGATGATTTCTCACCATTTTTAAATGTAGTGCGAAGCGTACACTGATTTTTTCTATAAAAGCACGAGTTTTGATTTGAAAAAATTAAAAGTCATCATTTTAGTCGGGTTTCGTCTTGAGTATACGAAAGCCATTATTATGAAGAAATTTTGAGAAACGACATGTTTTGAAAAACATTAAAGAACTCTCGCTCAAGCATCTGTACATACCCATATCATTGTTGAATGACATTTCTAGAAACGTCTGAATATCGATTATCGAGAGACATGTCGTGAGAAGAATTTTTTTGGATTTTTGATTTTATATTGTTTTTGTATTTTTGAAAAAATTTATATTTTTATATTTTGCTTTTGTTGGTTTTTCAAATTTTGTATTTTGTTTTTCAAAAATATTTACAGTAGCTTTTGGAAAAACATTTTCAAGAAGATTAGAAGACTTTCTAACTCCTCGGGGGTTAGGCTTCGCATTCAATTGTCGAACTAAATAGTCAAACCTTTCTTTGGAAGGGCTTTAGTTAATAGATCGTGAGTTGGTAATCATATTCACGAAGAATAATTCACATACCTTCTTCCACATATTCTTTTATGAAGTGATAGCGGACTCTGATATGCTTAGTCTTTGAGTGATGAACAGGATTGCATGATATGGCTATGGCACTTTTCGAGTCACAATACATAGGTATTTTATCGAAAGTAAAGCCATAATCTGTGAGTTGTGTTCTCATCCATAGAACTTGAGCACAACATGCAGATAGAGACACATACTCACTTCCGGTTGAAAGTGCGGTGCAATCTTGTTTCTTTGAACCGACTTACTAACTTTTCACCCAAAATTGTGCTCCTCCGATGTACTTTTGCACGTAACTTGATCACTGCGCGGTCCGCATCTGAAAAGGAAATAAGATCAAATCCGGATTCCTTCGGATACCAAAGTCCCATGTGAATGGATGTCTTGAGGTACCGAAAGATCCTTTTAACCTCTTTGAGGTGCAGGTCGGTAGGCTTTGCTGAAAAAGTGCTAATAAGCAAATTGCAAAATGAATATCGGGTCGACTAGCAGTGAGGTACATGAGAGAACCAATCATGCTCGATATTTCTTGGATCAATAGGTTTACCACACAAATCGGCTCCAATTTTTGGTGAAGTTACCATTGGTGTTCCGACCGAGTCACAATTATCCACACCATGATTTTTCAAAATCTCAGTTGTGTATTTAGCTTGATTTATAAAAATTCCACGAGGGTACTGATGTATTTGTAAACCAAGAAAGAATTTTAGTTCCCCCATCATGGACATTTCAAAATTGCTTTTCATGAGATTTTCAAAGTGTTTTGAAAGATTCAGATTAGTGGACCCAAAGATGATGTCGCCCCATAAATCAACAATCAAAATGTGGTTTTTGCATTTTTGTGTAAACAAGGTAGGATCAACTGTTCCTTTGGTGAAATTGTTTTGGATAAGGAAGAGGACAGTTCGTCATACCACGCTCTCGGAGCTTGTTTCAAACCATAGATTGCCTTTTGAGTTTGTAGACGTAGTCTGGATGTTCCAAGTCGATGAAGCCTTCGGTGACTCATTACACTTCTTCTTTCAAAGTCCCATTCAAGAACGCGGTCTTAATGTCCATATGATAAACCGTGATGTTTTTGTGAGTGACATAGGCTAAGAATATCCTGACTGCTTCAAGTCTAGCTACCGGCGTGAATGACTCTTCAAAGTCTATCCCTTCCTCTTTCTCGATCCTTTGGCCACAAGACGAGCTTTGTTGCTAATTACAGTCATCTCTTCATCCCTTTTGTTCTTCCATAACCATTTGAGATCAATGACGGGAATGTCAATTGGTCTTGGAACCATTTCCCAAGAGTCATGTAGACGGTATTGGAGAAGTTCCTCTGCGCGCTATCCATCCGGTTGCCATTGCCTCACGAATGTTCTTTGATATATTGCTAATGAGCAAAGGTAAATGCATAAGTCGAAGTTAGCGTCTCGTCAGATTGGCCTTGAAGGTTCACCAATAACTTGTTCAATTGGGTGGTCTTTTGTCCACTTCGGAGTAGAAGGATACCGTTGGTTATACATTATGCGAAGTTAGATGGTTCTCGTAAGCTTGAAGAAGATTCAATTGTTTAGTAAAATGGGTTTCAAATAAGTCGTCATCTAACGTTGCATCGTTCGGTTTTGGTTTTGCTCATCAACTGCCGTAGAACGGGTGCAAGAACTTGAGTAGATGTAGATGATGTTGATGGAGTTGGTGCATTGGTTTCGACCGTTGTAGATGCATCTTCTTTTGGTGGTGGAGGATGATTTTGAGCGGGTGGAATGATGGTTTGATGAATTTGTCAAAGTTCCACCATAGTATTCATCGAACATTAACTCAAAGAAATTCTCCCATTCTTGTTCTTTAGGATTGTCAATCGAAGTTGATTGAGCTCTTTGAGGTGAAGTCCCGGCGATGTGTCCAAGTCTCACGGTTTAGTCGGGTTCTAGAGCGAGTCTCGAAGCCATTTTGAAAGTTCATCAAATTTCACATTCATCGTCTCCATGATCCTCCTATTTCTTCTTTATACACCTAATACCCTCGAGTTATCCCGAATATCCAATGAAGATTCCAATATCACCTTTTGTTTTCAGTTTTCCAAGATCTTCTCTGTCATTCGTAGGATAGCACAAGCCAAAACGTGAAAGTAAGAGATATCCGGTTTTATTTTGTTCACAAGCTCATATGGGGTTTTATTGAATCTTGGATGGATAAGGGATCGGTTCGGAGTGAAACAAGCAGTGCAAGCAACATCAGACTCATAGAAATAACGGTGCACTAGAATAAATTAGCATTGTGCGAGCAGCTTCTACAAGAGTACGATTTCTTCTTTCAACTACCACATTTTGTGTGGAGTTCTAACAACCGATGTCCGTGTGATTCCAACATCTTCAAAATAATTTCTTAACTCCTGATACCACTTAACTGATGTCAAAATAATTTCAAAATAATTTCTTAACTGATGTCTGATGTCTGATGTGCGATGTCTGATGTATGATGTCTGATGTCTGATGTGTGATGTCTGATATCCAATTCAGCATCTACTATGTGTCTTCCGCTTAGGTCCGGTCCAGAGACAGCACAACTATTGTCCCCCGTTGTGATTCTTCGTGTGGGGAAGACGGTGTTCACTACGTTCATGCGGTTCGGATGAAAACTCACCACTCCGTATACTCACCCACAATGGAGGTTCGGACATGACGTGGCGCAGGGATGGGCAACTCTGTTTGATGAACGACAAAGCATGTTTAGAAGGACGTAGTATAGACATATGTTGCAAACGATTACCATAAGCGATTATTGATTTATATTGTAAACGCAAAACATGTATAGACGATTCGGGTTTATATTGTAAACGAAAAAACATGTATAGACGATTCGGATTCTGATTTATAGTAAATGATTCTGATTTATAAACGATTCTCATCTTTATTACAGATTTCTGCTCCGGTTCTTCCTCATCTTTTGTTACAGGAATCGGATGACATTCAGTGGAGGGACATTCATTGTGTCAGCAACACACCCGCCGTGTTGAGAGTCCGATTATGTGCCTTCTTCCATCTTATGTGCCTCCCTCTCCGCTATATCTCTAGTTGAGATGAGGAAAATTTTATACACCGTCCTCGGTTCTTCCTCATCTTTTGTTCTTCACCTTCTCGCTTTGACAAGTACGGTGAGATTGCGGATTGAGGAGACGATTTCGAGAGTTAGAGTTTCGTGTAGGACAGATGGCATCATTGGGCGACTACGCCTCGGGCGTGATTGATCTTAGTTTCTAGTTATATTATGATTTTGTGAACCATGTATCAACTATTAATCTATAACAAGCTTAGTTATTTATGTATTCGAAGCTTGTAATTTTGTGAACCATGATATTACTGATTTATGTTGTACATAATTATACAAATTCTTTTGGCCAGATGCAACAAAAAAATCCTTTCTTGTGTCGTTGTGGACGGGGACTTATAATTGAAAGAACATCCCAAAAGCCCAAAAGTTGTGGTCAGAAGTATTATGCATGTCCTTTATCAAAGGTAAATAATTATACGTTTGCTTATTTACGTAAATATATCAATAACTTGTTTGTTAAGAATACATTTCTTATAATTGTTTTACCATGTAACACTCAGGGACTGAAGACTATGGGTGTCGATACTTTATGTGGAAGGATGTATTTCAACAAAAGTACTTTAGTCAATGCTCTTCTTCAACGCAGTGCTCAAACTGCGAAACTAAATATAACACGATCAACATGCTTGAAACAAGAAAGCAGATGTTATTGTCTCAAAACAATATGTTGAAGGCAAGAATAAAAACGCTGGAGGCATCACTGGAATTGGCAAGAAATCCCGTTGATCACGCATGCCAGTCGAGTGGAATACTCTATGACCATATAAATGACATTTATAATCTTCATGTGGAGTAGATTTCGTTGTAATAGTAGTAGCATTTGTTGTTGTACTTGTTTAATGTTTTAATGTTTAATGTTTAATGTTTAATGTTTCATTGTTATTGTTTAATTAAATAGAAACAAATACACAATAAAAAAACATAACGTAAAAAACTACACAAATAAATATACTCTACATATAAAAACATTACACAAATAAATACACTATACATATAAAAACACTACACAAATAAATACAATATATATATATATATATATATATATATATATATATATATATATATATATATATATATATATATATATATATATATATATATATATATATATATATATATATATATAAAGTTACATGCGACGGCGGGACCCTACATGAGGTGCTTGAGAAGTAGAAAATAGGGTGCCCCATTAGATTATCTCTTTTTAAAAGACCCTGTCACACTTGTATATTAGACCATTATCTCTAGCACCATGATTTTGAAAGTCTCTGGTTTGTAAAAACTAGTAAATAATTAAAAAAAATTGAGTCTGTTCTATTATATGTTTACAACTTGTGAAAATCTAAGTATAGGGCCACTTGACTTGGAAGGTCCTAACTTTTTAAAATTGGGGTTAATTGCATAAAAATGCATCATACTTGTTACTTTTGTCATTGTATGTTGCGAACTATTTTTTTATCATATTGACATCAACCTTTTCAAATCGTGCTATTGTATATATTCTGACTATTTTTTCATGTAAAATGACCATTTTACCCTTCAAATTTTGAAAAAATTAAGGGTAAAATGGTCACAAAATACATACAATAGCACGATTTGAAAAGGTTGGTGTCAAGATGATAAAAAAAATAGTTCACAACATACAATGACAAAAAATGACAAGTATGATGCATTTTTATGCAATTAATCCTTAAAATTGATACAATACTTGAGAACTTTGAGCATTTTATATTTCTACAAACCTAATCCTACAATTTAATATAAAATATAAATAAAAAAGACACTAAGCTTGATAGAAAGAAAGAGTGAGTCACATTTAGGATCAAAGACGCAAAATTGCATATATATACCTTTTGCATGCGTAAAAACTATTATATCATGTGCATAAAAAACTTGTACTAAAGATATATATATATATGCAATTATTCACTTTTAAAATGCTATATATGCAATTACTTCAAAAGTTTATTTGATGCTCCATAAGTCAAAGTCATTACTAGATGTCTTTTAGAGGCTTTGTTTTTTTTTATTGAGAAATCTTAAACATTTCCACAAAAGACTTACAAATTTGCCCACTCACAGGATGCTAACATATATCATGATTGACGGTTTTGATGCAGAGAGAGAATAAGTAAGAAAAAACTATATAATATTGCTGTGTGTATACAAATTTTTTGTAGAAGGAAATAGTAGCATAGTGTAGCAAAAATCTTTTTTATTTTATCTTTTTATTACTCTTTATCTGTATTATATAAAATTCTTTTATTACTCAATTAGCTTTCAGTTAATCCAAGTGATCCAATTAACTATATTTAAAGTATGAGAACGATGTTAAGGTTTCTTGTATCGGTTTAAAACCTAAAAGTTTTTGCTGACCTAATGAAGTGGAGTGATACGGTCACCCTTGACAATCCATTGAAAAACTGCTTTGACACGGTCATCCAATCTGCTATGTGGTGCATTTGGAAATATTGGAATGGTGTATGTTTTGATTTAAAACCTTGATCCGCGCAAAGACACTATTTGAAAGACGTTAAATTTTTCTCCCACTCTTGGGTTTGTACAGGAGTAGGAATTTCGATAGACTGGATTATTTACCTGATCAAGGCATTTCCAATCCTATGTAACTTTTTTTTGTTATAGTTCCTTGCTAGAATTTGATCTTAATAAAAGTATTCTATTGTTCAGAAAAAAGTAAAAAAAGAAAAAAGCCTATTAAAGTCAAGAGTATCATAAAAGATTAGACAGATTAGCTTATTTCTCGATTAAAATGAAATATATGCAAAACTGACTTTGAAAACTAAATCAAAGATTTCATGTGAACAATCTTTTAGATATTAATATCCTATATAAATGATAAGTTTGTTATATTAAAAAACAGTAAATAACTAAAAATATAAGGTAATTTCGTAACTTGTCACATAGTCCGGAGGGGGTGTTTTGTTTTGTTTTTTTTTCTCTTTTTCATCAAACGACGTCGTGCCCAACAAGAAATGTATATTATCGAAAGTTTGTTATATAAAAAAAAATTATAAATAACTAAAAGTACAAGATAATTACGTAACTTGCCACTAGTTCCGTGAGAGGGGGTGGGGTGTTATGAATTTACTTTTTCTTTTTCTTTAGTGAAATGATAAATTAAAACTAGCTCTATACTTTAACACTCTTTAAGTTTGATAAATTGGTATATTAATGATTAAACTCATTAAACTCTATACTATAACTTTTTTACACATCTTTTCCCTTAATTTCGTTTACAATTAGCGTTTGCGAAAAGAATAATATAAAAGTCCATATATTTTATATCATAAACTCGATATTATCATTATCCATACCATTAGAGGAGAGTTATTTTACATACCAAACTTATCTTACATATGAAAGGCTAATACCACCACTTCATTTAAAATAAAATCAATGACTGAGATTAAAAGCATTTTATTATGTCACTTATTTTTTATAATTTAAATATCTCTTAAACCGTTAATCGTTAAGCAAAAATAATTACACCATCGCGACGAGCATTTAATTATCTTTCTATAGACGGGCACTTAGATATACTTTGAAAAAGAAAAATGCGTTTTTCCACGTTTTTAGTCTTTTTTCGTTTCTTGCTAGAATTTGCATAAAATATCATATATTATTATTTAACAAATTTGAAATCACATGGGATATTAGTGTTAAATCACATATGATATGTAATATCATATGTGATACTAGTGTTAAATCATATATGATAAATCATATATGATATACATATCATATATGATTTAACACTAATATCACATGTGGTATTCAAATTTGTGTTAAATCATATATGATATTTTAATGCAAATTTCAAATTAAAAACAAAACTTAAAAAACGTGAAAATACGAAAAATTTTTGTCGAAGTATATCAAAGTTCCTATCTATAGAAAGATAATTAAATACTGTCGCAATGATATTTTTTTAAAACGCATTAACGGTTTGAGTTATTAATATTTTAAAAAAGATGATGAAAGTGGGTTTTTTAAATTGTTTGGATTAATCTTATCCATTAGATCAAATAAAAATTGATGGTGAAGATTGATCCCTTGATATGTAAATAATCTTTTGTCCTCAAATAATCTTAAATCATACCATTATTATATAAGATATTTATTATTCTATATACTTGATAAGTTATCATTTAAAGTAAATTACGAAAAGAAACCGTATAGATATTGATTATACCAAACTCAACCTTTTTTCTAAGCTTCTGGAAATGACCATTTTGTATTACAATCACATCTTTTCTTCTCTTTCCATTTTACGTCACCATCAAACCTTTATCTTTGTCAATCTCAAAAACCACTAGTCCCTTCATCTCTTCCATTCTCTCTCTGTCAATTTTTTTTTCCAATGGTCAGTTTTCTATGGTGGCTTTGCTAATAGCAACTTCATCTTTTGTATTTGCTACCAAGAAACATACATAAATGTAATCATCGTTCAGTAGGAGCCACCACAGAATCGATCGGTTACCATGCACCAAAACTGACAGATGGAATAAAACAAGAGATATAAAACAATACAATTTCATACACTGGTTTGAAATTTGGAACATGAACATCCAACATGTAACATACTAACATATCCTCACTTCAAATTCTTTGGGTAAAACTACAACGATATGTTGTTCTTCCACCATTACCATGGCTTCTCGTGATCTTCCTCCCACAACATTCAGCCCTTTGGACATGCTCCACGCCTAGGCACGCCTAGCAACCTCCCCACCGGGGCCTTGCCTCCACGCCAGGGCTCGCCTAGCAACCTCCCCGCCTGGGCCTTGCCTCGCGCCTAGGGCCGCGCTAGTAACCTCCCACGCCCCTTGCCCACGCCAAGGCCACGCCTAGGCACGCCACGCCAGGGCATCGCTTGGAAAACAATCTCACCTTACGCCGAGGCCCGCCAGAGAATTTGGTATACATGTACGCTTTAAACGTGTTCGCTGCGCATCTAACGTACCGTGAAAGTGTTCATTTTAGAAAATTGTATGGGCGTGGTTTATATGTGTAAAGTACCATGTGAAAGTGTTCATTTTAAAAAATTTCTCTATAATTTATGCTTTTTAGTTACACATCAATTAAATAATAACTTTATTCCGGAGCCACAAAATGAATGTTTCTAAATTCGCTGCAATCGCGTTAGTAGAAATAACTCGTTCTGTTACGCCAGTCGAAATAACTCATTTTGTTACGGTTTCATTCCTGATGTAAAAGTTTTATTATTTAAAGGTGCATATATGGGTTAAAAGATTAATATTTGGGTGAAAAAAAACATATGGCCGTACACTCATGATGCATATATAGTCCTTAAAGATATTGCAGGGTTACTATTAGAACCTCCTGCGTAGAATCACATCATAAGGGAATATTGTCCCCACTTTTTCATATACACATTTTTGTCAGTTTTGTTGTTTTAAGAATTTGTTTTAAGCTTTTGACTTATTAAACTTTATATTTACTGTTCCGCATTTTCAGGTTTATAGTTTTTTAGTATAAAAAAAATTATAAAAATAAAAAAAAAAATAAAAAAAAATGCAAAAAAGTTGGAGGAGTCAATCTAAAATTATAGCCACCGTCAAAATAACCCCACCATATAAACATTGGCTAGTGTAGTGCTTAAATCCCAACCATGCAGCCAATGATCAATCATCGTCAAGTTGGTGAGTGTGTCTTTTTAGATTTTTATATGCTTTTTATATTCTGTGATTTGACAAGATTCGTTTCTTCAATCTTACGGTGGAGATTTGTATAATTCAATGTTGAAACTTGAAATCATGGCGGATCTTTAGCTAACGAGAAGTGTTATATCGTTCTATTTATGTTTCTACTTCTTTCGTGAACGTGGAATGTGTGTGTGTGTTATAGATCGATCAAGCAAAATGTTAGAGACGGAGCACAAAGAATTGCGAAGAATCGAATCGTGGCCGACCTGTAAGACTACCGATCCAATTAAAATTGATATATTTTCTATTGTATTAGAGATCAATTGAAGCAAAATAGGTTTATAATTAATGTCAACGAAAGATTATTAATTCGTAGCTAGTAATAGAAAGATAAATACTTAAAATAATACTCTATCTCTATCTGTCTCAAAATTATTTTTTGGTAAAAAAACACATATTAAAAAAAAAAAAAAAAAAAAAACACTAAACTATTCAACTAATCAAATATCATCCACATTCACTAAACTTTTTTTTTTAGTTAATTAAAATAAAATTTGAATAACTATTTTGGCACATCATAATATGAAAATGTTGACATTAGTTTGGAAAAAGGAGTAGGATATAAATAACATTTCACTTAATTTGTAATGATCATCATATCGTTAGTGGATTTGCTTTAAGTGTCATGTCACAAATAGTATTTTAGTTAAATACAAAATGCATATGCTTACTGAATACTCGTATGTAAAACTCTCTCATGTATTTAAGACAAATATTGTTTGTTAAACATTTTATTCCTTAATAAGTGTTCTTGGATGTTGATGCTATTACTTTCGTTGGGGTAAATGATAAAGTAAACAAATCAATTTTTAGAGAAAAGTTCGATTGAGGACTATTAATTAAAATGATTGTCATGTCTAAATGACATGACTAATTTTATATTTAATCCACTTAACATATGTCAAGTGGAGTATGATATTTCTCTCTCCTCATGATAGCATTTGATTAGTACAAGTGTTGTAATCTAATTGTTAGTCATGAAATTAGACATGCCATTTAGGCATGCCAATCACTACTCTAATTATTTTATACTGAGGATTATAGTCACTTATTTTATAAACTAGAAAAATGAGAGAATTAATTCATATATTCAATTATAACTCACTTCAACCCCTATTATTTTACATAAATCAAGAGTGATAATTCATTAACCTACATAAATTACATCATTGTAACGGGTATTTAACTTTTATAGGGGAAGTTGCATATATACCCACTAAAATTTAAAAACTTGCATATTTCCTCATAATACAAGTATTTATTGCACAATGTACAATACATTTTAAGCATGTTTTAAGTATATATGCAAATATGCAAGTTTTAGTGGGTATATATGCAATTGCCCCTTAATTATATGTGAATAGAAGGACACATTCATATATTTTCGACATTTTTTGTTCGGTATATAAGATAATGAGTGATTTGATTGATTGATAATCACAAATACAATGTACAAATATATAACAGTGCATGGAATAATCTAGATGCGAGCTTGAGCCCGTTACTACATAAACACAAATACGGGCTAACACCCCCCGCAATCGAAGCGGGAGGACATCGAATACTGAGAATGGAGCGAAATTCCTCAAATAGAGCAGACAACAAGTCTTTCGTGAAGATATCTGCATATTGGTAATGAAAAGGAACATAGAGAACCCGAACCTGACCAGTGGCAACCAAGTGATGCAGGTTTAACGACCCAGATCTTAATATTTAGTGTCTCGCTATACCTATGGTCTACCCTAGTGCACTAACGGGCAGTGTACCCGGTCGCGTATAGTGTAGTAAATGGTAAATGGTGGTCCCCCCAAGAGCTATGTGTGTTGGATTATTACTAAGTCTAATTGTAGAATAATAATGGTTTGAAGGGATTTAATTAATTAAACTACTAATGCAGAATAAAATAAAAGTAGATAAATAGGTAAAGGGAAATCAATAGAGGAATAGTTGTGCTAACCTAGTCAATCCTCCTAGCTAGTTATGTCTACGTCTACTTACTTCCAATTACTTCAGGTGGGGTCAAATTCGAGAGGACATCATTTGGTCAATTCACCCTAACCTATTAGCAAAGATGCCACCACAGGAGAAATCAGGCGCACCGTCATAAGTCTTGTTGTTCCTGGTCCACTAAGCCAAGTCATTAAGTACCGCTACATGCTAGATAGGTGATCAGTTGGTCAAATCGCACAAGTAGAAAGAGTCGTCAGTTGGTCATATCTTACCCTTCCCGTCTCAGTCCGCTCACCTAGGGTCAGTTGGTCATATCTCCTAGGCAATTGGCCTCTACCGCCATTCAAAACTACCGAATCAAGGGTGACTACCAAAGAACTATGCATGCATAAACTTAGAAATAATTTTATGGAAATAAAGGTAAACGCAAACAAAATAATTAAGGAATCATAACTAGGCTAACACCAAAGGGTGCTTAGCCGCTCATATTAATCATGCAAATCAATTCAATATGCAAAGGTACGAAATACATGAATTGAAAGTAAAAAAAATATAAAATGCTAAAGCTTATCGTAATGGAGAGACTTCTCCCTTGGAAACAGCTCCGTATGCTCCTCTAGACCGCGCCTGAGCTTTTTCCCCGCTTCTCGAGAGTGTTGTGTGTGGAATGAGATGATTAGAAGGAATTAATGGGGTATTTATAGGCCAGTCCGGGTTACAGTTACGCCGTAACTTTCTATTTCTTCGTAAATGCACTAGATCTGCTAGTTACGATGTAACCTTAGTAGTGGTTACGCCGTAGTCTTCAACTTCGGTTCGTCGTAAGTGAAGATGTAGTTACGGCGTAAGTATCGGGCGTAGATCCTCATTTGACCTAATGGAGCTACGTCGTAACCTTTGGGAAAAGTTACGTCGTAACCTCTTGATAAGTTGGTATTCTGGGTCACGCAATAGTTACTGCGTAATGTGAGAGAGGAGTTACGCCGCAACTTCTTCAAAATAGGCATACTGTGATAAATCTTTAGTAATGTTTCCATTTCCGCGTCTCTTTAGCTCCAATGCTCGTAATTTACCTGAAAGTGGAAAATAATGGAAAACAACCGTAAATTCATATAAATGATATAAATAACGAGCATTATCGGGGGAAATTGACACTTAATATTCAGGACTATTTGATGTTATCAA
>OU343220.1:231405973-231493882 GCA_910596185.1 Chrysanthemum makinoi | reverse complement strand
TTGGGATCGCTTGGGTGAGTGTGTTTTGTCCGCTATACTTTTGGTGTGTGTAATTCACGTAAGTTATGGATGTTTGTGTCCTGACTTATGATTTTCCATAGCCATTTGACTTGGAAATAAAATCCCCTACTTTTGGAGAGTCTCTAACTCATATGGGAATCCCCTGGTAAATTCCTTGATTTTTATTTGAGATAAGTAAGTATTTTATAAAAATCGCTAAAGTCCGTCCGATTTGAAATACTAAAAGACGTAATTTATGAACTTGAAACTAAGTGAAAATGAGAGATAAGTTAAACATGATTTATAAATGGAACACATATGTGATTTATGATATGTCCTAATGTAGATTTAGTAAAGCGAGAACGTTGAACTTGCTTGTGTGCCTTACTCTTACGCACACACTTGAGGGTACATATATTCCTGACCTTATCTCTTAAGGTTTCTCATGATTCTTACACATCTTTTGATATTAGCTTTGATTATAATGCCTTTGCTCTGAGCCTTACTATTATAGCTTTCTTATATGACCTTTGCTATGCATCCTTAGATTTGTGAACCTTCAATATTGAACCTTGCTTGAATCCTTGCTATATTATGACTTTGCTTTGACCCATTTGAGACCAACCAATATGTTTCCTAGCCATGAAGGTAACATGGCCGTGTCATTGATGCACCAATGGCATGACTTTAATGTGGTTGAGTGATGTTCCACACTGTCCCTTTTGTGATATTATTATGCGCTTATTATTATTATTATTATTATTATTATTATTATTATTATTATTATTATAACATCACTTTATTAGAAAATTATAGAATAATAATAATAATAATAATAATAATAATAATAATATTAATAATAATATTATTATTATTATTATTATTATTTTAATAAACATCACTATATTAGAAACTCAAAGGATTTACAAGGATTATTATTATTATTATTATTATTATTATTATTATTATTATTATTATGGCCACTATGATTGCATTGGCTGAGATGCATCCTAGATTTGTGATATGATATGACTTGTATGGTGATTGATGTTGTGTGCAATACACGTCTTTCACATTTTGGGAGCTAGCTACTCCATGGTTACTTATGATATGATATGATATGATTTTTTTGGGCTCGTGGTGGATTACTGATACTTTTCTTTCATGACCTTTCATCTTTGTTATGCCTCATGTTATTCCACAATGCACCATATTCTATACTTCTCGTTTTAGTTTTCTCGTTGATTACTCATTCTTTCATTATCCTTGTATGATTCATCCAACTACCATACTATACTCTATTTCATTGATTTGTCTTACTCGCATTCCATTTTGGTTGACTACCAAGCTTATACTTTAGATTACCACTTCAACCATTTACCCTGCTATTATATGATTTATGTGACTACCTGTTTACCCATCTATTATATGATTTATGTGACTACCGCTTACCCCTGCTATTATATGATTAATATGTGACTATCTGTTTGCCATGCTATTACGTAACTAATTGATTCACCCGTTTGCCATGCTAGTATGTAAGTATCTGACTTATTCGTTTACCATGTTATATCTTAGTTCAATTATTTTCGTAGGATATGATTATCATTTAGTATTCCTTTTTCCTATTTGTGACTACCATGCTTGTACTGTTGGTATTTCTCGATGCTTATGATGTTAGTTCGACATAGCAATTGACGCTAATTAACTTGTTTATCCCATGTTTACACTTCTATTTATGCTATCGCTTTGATGATGGAAATGGTTCAACGTATGTTACATGTCTAGGCGATTTGTAGCTTGCCATGCTATGTCCCTGTTTAGTTAATTTATTCAATTATGATGTTCGTTTGGTATTCCTACCTGATACATGTGGCTATCATGCTTATATGCCGCTAGTTTTTCCACCGGTTTTGATACTTGTTCGTTTATTAACGGGTTATCTCGACTTGTGTGATTGCCATGCTTACATTCAATTTAGTTTTCCACCGCTTATAGAATTCACTTGGCTTATATGAACTCGGATTACCTAATTTATTGGTATGCCCTATTTATGTTTAGTTGATAAGTGAATGCTATGCTTGTACATCGTTAGGTTACTTGTTATAATTATGATACTATTCATCAACTCCTATTTGATTATGTTTCGGTACTTGTATGTTTGGTTATTTATATATACTTATATATGTTCATTGATGCTTTGCTGCTTTGGTCTCATTTGACTGTTTCTTCAAGATATCTCATAACACCGGTTCAGGTTCCTCTTTGACTCATTGTGCTCATTTTGTTGCGACCTTGTTATCAGTCTCCTTTGTTTTGTTTTTATATTTTTATTATGTTAGCTTTTGTTTTGTTATATTTGTTCATTGGGCTTTTAAGCTCACCGCTTTCTTTTCCATGTAGGTACCAAGTAGGATGCCGGGCTTTGGGGCCGAGTAGGAGCATTTGAGTGATCCGACCCTAGTTTCCCTATCTTATTGGACCCTTATTTTGAAGATCAATTGTTTTGATATTTCATTTCATTTTTGAACATATTGGATTTTGTATTTTCCTTGTAAGTCATTCGTTTATATGACTTGGTATTTTATTTTATAAGACTTCCGCTTGCAAAATTTTATTAGTATGTTATGATATGACTCCATAATGTGATGCTTCTACCCTTGTCGGGTTGGGGTGTTACACTATTGATCTCAAAAAATCCCGTCCAACATGCTCGAACGAAACATATTGAAATCCGCCATCACTTCCTCGTTGACAATGTTCAAAAAGGAAACATCTCAATTGAGAAAGTATCCTCCGAAGATAACATTGCCGACATCCTAACTAAACCTCTCAAACGAGAACCATTTAATCTTCTTAGACTTGGATTAGGATTAATGGAACCAAACTTGTAGTTAAAACATAGCCTAAACCTTAGAATAACCAAAACAAAACAATTTAGCTTATATTTGCTACTGATCCCACGGTACCAAACGACTAAACAGACTGAACCAAAATTTGGGTCCGTCTGGTCCGTGGTGACAACAGTAGCAAATATTCTAAATACAAAACATCTTCTTCTTCACAATTCACTTTACCAAAACGAACCAACAACATACCTAACTCATTATTAAGGCTTCTTCTCCCACTAATCAATGAAAACATCATTGTAAGTATCCTAACTACATTACTTCTCTTAATTCTGAGTCTAGGATTCTAATTTATGCACAAAACCATTACATGGGGATTATGTATATTCTTGTACAAAACATGAACTCAATTGGTAAATTGCATAACTAGTTACTGAAATTATGTACTACATTGTCACATTGCATAAACTAATCATGTTTCCCACTAATTAAAAGATAATTACTATAAGGCATTATTCTAATTAAACAAAAACCCCATATCTAAATTTTGAAAAGCTTCTCACTTGTAGGAAAACAATTTTTCATTGTTAGTACAAATAGAAACGTAATTTTTCATCACTTGCATAATGTCTCTTGAATACTAAAGGTAATGCATAACTAATATGCATTACCAGGTATATTCAAATGAAGCCACATTGAATTAGCAATTGAGTTATCTCTCACCGCTTGCCAAACACCTCCACTAAAAACCATTTTATGCATAAAATGAGTCGAGATAACCGCAACTCCAAAATTTTTTCATATAGGCACACACTAGAACAAAAACGCTAAGTTTGTTTTCGTTTTACTAAAACTTATAAATTCTTGCTCATAGGAACAAACATGGTAGCCGCAAAATTTTACGACCACAAGGACACTCTTAACTACATCCCTCAACATCACAAAACCAAGGGCCTCACCAAAGAACAAGTTGAAATCTTTAAGAGTCTAGAGAAAAGGTATTTCCATGTGGGTAGGACCATTCATTCCTTCTTTGTCGACGGAACTAATCTCCGTCAAGAACTAGCCACTATCAACTTCAATTGTCTCCTTGACATCGATGAACCAATTTGTCCTAGGTTTGTCCTAGAATTCTATGCAAGTGTTGTCTCTTTCACAAATGAGGATAATCAAATGGCTCTTAGGTTTAGGATCAATCAAAATGACTACTCCATTTATCTAAACCAATTTGCTCAAGTTCTAGGAATTCCTTGCCGTGCTACATGTGTTTACTCGGATAAGTGGTCACTCACTATCCTTGATGCTATCCATGACCGCTTCTTCCCCGCCAAACTACTTTGGTAGACAAGGACGTCATTCGTGAGCACCTCTTCAATGAAAAGGTAGCACCAACCCGTGTCACTCGAGCGGGAAAGGAAGTCAACCGAGATCCATACAAGATGGAACTTAATGAGCTCAAGCTGAATTCAAAAGGAGGAACTCCTTAGAGCCAATGTCATTAGCACCATAGGAAATAGAGACCATATCAATGCTTGCTTTTGTCACATGCTCTACAACTTGTCCACTCGTTAACCATTCAACTTAGCTTACTACATTGCTAGGAGAATGGTAGACATCCCTACTCAAGGCTCCGTTGCTCTTCAATACGGGATGCTACTCACCACTCTCTATAGAGCATTTGCACCCATACCACCAAGTCCAAAAGGGTTAAAGCTAGATTATTCTCTCATCCCTCACATATTTGTGCCTTTAATTTGTGCGAGTGTCCAAGACTAAGTAAAAGGTAAAAGGCCAAAACCTCCAACTCTTCATCATCATCATCAAATAGCTCAAGACGGACTCCCAACTCTCGGCTACAACCTCATGAGTACTATGCATATCTTCCCGAGATTGAGAACGAATCAACAGAGTTCAATCAAACCAAGGGGATGTTCAAGTGACTTGGAAGGATGATGACAAAGATTTACAAAAAGTTGGATGAGTGAGGTTTCAGGGAGTGTTTGGAACAAGACAAAAACAATGATGTATGATATTATTTGGGTGTTTTACTTTTAGGATGATAAACTAACTTGAAACATTGATGTATGCTAACCGTTCATGCAGGGGATAGCACTGTTATCAAATTTTACCCATTTTCACTTATATGAATCATTAGCCCTTGTTGAAAATCAATGCTCCACTATGTTTGTGTATGTGTTATTGATTGCCCTGACTAGAAATAGTTATTGCCATAAGTTTTAAGAAAAATTTCGTGTTCTAAAAGTCCTCGATGGTCAAAAAGAATTCTCGGGCACCACGGATAAGATGGCACCAATTTTTTGGTTCCGCCTGCTGACAATTTTGCGCTGCACTGTGATACAGGACTGCACGCACCAAAATTTTGGTTCCTACTGTGTAAAAATTCGGTCGTGGTGACTGTGTAATTTTCTAAATTTCACTAATTGCAATATTCCAAATTACCATAATTTGCTTCTAGGATAGTTTTTATTAGTTTTTATCCATATTAGAACTACTGTTGGAAATTATATTTTGTAATAGTGAAGTCTAGTTAAGTCCGGTAGCGAATAGTTAAGTCCGTAGATCGACTTAAGTTCTGTTTTTTAGTTAAGTCCACAAGATTTAAAGATGTAAAGTCCTACGTAACAAAGTGTCGTTGATTAAGTCTCTTTTATGTTCAAAACAAAATAGTTGTTAGAGTTATATTAGGAATAGATATGAACGTGTAGAGATATCTTAGGAGAAGATATCTTTACCCTTCTACAAGTTTGTTAGAAAATTAGGGTTTCCTTGGTGTATAAAAGGATCCCTAAGGTTTTAGGTTAAGGTACGTTTCAAATGAGCATTAATCTTTGAGCAAGTTAATAAGAATTTACGAAGTTAGTAATTCTTGTGTTCTTCATACTGTGTGTTAAAATTCGCATTAACACACAAGTAGCAATTACAAAGAGTTCTTCATATGGTAAATTGAATTTATTCAAGTTTACTATTAGTCATTCAAGGCTACTCAGATCCATAAATTTTTGACTACAAGTGGCATCGAGTCTGTTGAAGGACTCGATTTGAAGAAAATGAATGCACCCGTAACACTCATCTTATCTCATCAAGTAAAACCCTTAAGAATGTCTCTTCATGACAACTTCTTAAATCATCATAGTAATGAAGAGGCCTCTAAGCAGAAACATCAACAACTTTCTGTAACAACAATCTCCAACCTCAAACTTCCTATTCTGAAAAAGGAAGAGTACGATATATGGGCATTGGAGATGGAATAGTATCTGAACTATGTAGATGATAAGGTCTGGAAAGTAATCCAGAGAGGGAATTCAAAGAAGAGAATTTCCAAAGGCAAAGATGGCACACGCTTAGGATTCCTCCATCTGGCCACACTGCAGAAATACTTGCCGAGAAGAAAGAAAAGAAGGCAAAACTCTCCTAAAGATGGCCATACCAAAGGAACATCTCGTAAGGTTCCACAATTTAGATGATGCTAAGGAGATATAGGAGACTATCGTGAACAAGATTTGGAGGAAATGCCAACTGAAAGGCTAATGCATACAACTCAAAGAAAATGCAAAAAGTTGTTTATAAACAACAGGTTAAGGCATTTACCATTAGCAGTTCAAGACCGAGAAAGGCCATGACAGTTCCAACAATCGATATGATAAATCAATGAGAAGGAAGACATGAATCGACAGATTGCTAAATTTGGAAACGGTTTGATAAACTGGGAGAGCATTCCATAGAGGAGACAAAAGGCAAGCATGCTCTCATGGCCATAAGCTCTAGCAATAAGGTAACTCTATGTTCAAAAATATGTACTGATTCATACAACAAATTACAGTCCCTTTATGATGAACAGATGGGTCAAATGGGTGATCTAGAAGTTAAATTACTTGCTTATGAGAATGCTATTAAAACATTAGAAAAACAAGTAAATAATCTTCAGAAACAAAATGCTTCTTAATGAAAAGATTACCTTTCAAGGTAATGAAATTTTTGAAAAGGATGAGAAGCTTAGAAGATATAGGAAAATAGGAATGAAGGCAGCATGATAAAGAAGAGTCAGCAAAAGATAGTTGATAAATGGTAAAATAATAATAAAAATTTGTGGAGACTAGTAAATTCATGAATGAGCTCAACAAGCAAGATTGGTTTAGGGTATGGAATAAAATCAGATAAAGAGGTGTTAGGTTTTGAGGAGGAGGTATGGAAAATGTTTTTGTTAATTCAAAATGTGATTTTGAGGGTAAACCTAGATATCACAGATTTGCTAAAACCATGACAATTACAAGGAGTTCTACCACTAATTAATGATGATTATACTCCTAAACCTGAAAAATAATATGATGAGTCCTTATTTGACTATAGCAAATGGAAGAACCTTGAAACTTGTTTCTCAGACTATTCTATTGAATTTAATGATTGTCAATCCAATGAAAGTAAAGGATTCTGCTAGAAGAGTTCTCGACACCAAGATCTCGAAGGTAAAACCAATGAGTACTCTTCCTGTCAATCTAATGTTCTTTAGAACTTAAGTCTGAGCCCATAAGGATAACTAAACCAGTTTTAAAAGATGAGCCTCATGTGCCAAAACAACCTGAACTAGTTAAACCTAGTGTATCTAAATCTAACCTAAAATCAGATTCACCTAGCTTTGTTCCTCAAAAGACAACTCCCGTGAATAAAATAGATATAGATAGCACTAACAAAATTAACCTAAATGCTAGAATGGAAAAGGAGTTAGGTGCAAGTTACTCCTTTGATGCTAAAAGGTGTTTTGTCTGCAATAGCTTAAGCCATCTTATTAGAGACTCGTGACTTCATGAGAAAAGAATGGCTAGAGAAGTTAAGGAAAGAAGGAAAAGGTTGTAAACACGGAATGGGGTAAATAAACCAGTGTGGAATAATGTGAACATGATTAACCATGCTAATAAGTTTGTCACAAGACTGCGACTGCTAATACTTGGTAGTACTTATGTTAATTCTCGTAGACCGGGGGTGCTGTGTTCAAGTTGGTACCGTAGGCAAAATTTTAATCTCGAAAATGTGTTTAGCATTAATACGGTAATGTTAAACCGCCAAACTAAAGTTAATTCGATATAGATCTCAACCTACCACCATCACCTGTCCCCAAGTTTAGAAAACCACAGGTGAACCAGTTTAATCAAAGACTTCATTATGGTTCTTATTCACCTGTGAGAAAACCTATGTCTCAAAATGCACCTCAAATGTTTCAATCTTATTCTGTAAGGGGTGATTGGAGGATCATTGTTAAGCCCTCAAGCGTGTTATACATGGAGAAAGACCGCACTAAACTCTAAGTATAATAGTGGATCCGTTTCTTCAAATGATAACAAATTTAAAGGTCCACAATGTAACATATTGGATTTCACAAACACATCATACCATGATCATGTTAGGCGTAGACAATAGGTTTTAGAGAGAAAGTTAAGAGGTTTGGGAACTTAGTGAGAGAAAGTAAAAGTATTATTATGAGCTCCAAACCTCTACCTTGGGAGGTAGAGGGTATTTATAGTATCTTACAAAATACGCCTCCTACGGGCGTGGATCGCATACAATGGGTAAAGACCCATGGCCCTCCACTCGGTGTTACTAAACTAAATACTAACTAACATTAAATAACTACGACCACGACCTTTCTAATGGTTACATATACTTGAGGTGACCGACACTTTAATAACTGGATTTACTAAATCCTAACAATCTCCCTCTAAAGGAGGTCACCTCAAATTACATTGAATACAAAAAGATATTACATTAAGATTGTTCTTAGATTCTTGTTAAAGTTCTTTGCTCAGTAGCCCGTAGTCTTTGATTCTTCATGTTTTGCATGTTTGGTTAATCTAAGTGGAGGTCTTTAATCGATCCACGGATAATGAGTTTTGAGCCACCAGATCATCACTACCATAAATCTCTGACTCTTCCTTTGTAGTGTTGACATTATGTGAGGTTGTGATGTTGGACCCATGATCACATTCGGATCATGATTTCTTCTTATCGAGTAGCGGAAGCCTTTAGTTGATTCATGATATTTTGCCAGCGCAGTGGTAAGCATGATTTGTAAAAATTAGAGCCAGCTTGATGAAGATCTCGTACTTATCATGATTTCTTTAAGCGTGAATGAGATTGTGTGAGCATGCGGCTATGGATTGACTCCTCAATTCTGATCAGCTGCAATAGTCGTGTACCCGCATACCATAGGTAGCAATAAAGCGCCGAAAGTGTCTTTGATCACTTTCGTTGAATTGAGGTACATGGCCCACGGTTCTCGCTGATCAAGACGTAGCACGCTCGCGGATCGTATAATTCAAGAATCTCCTTGACAGGTTTCGCGAATCGTTTCTAGCCGCTCAAACCGAACATCTCAAAGAAGACAACACGAGTAAGTGAACCAAATGAATTGAGATTCAATGATTGATGAAAATGATTTGACAAACAATCGTGTATTGCTTAATATAAAGGGTTTTTGCAATACAACGAAGTTTTTATGGTAAATCAATTATCAATCATAAACACCTTTTAATTTTGAAACATTAATACACAGTCGATGTGCTATAGAAAAGAATTTTTGAGCACAACAACCGGTTTTTCAAAGGCATCCGTCAATCCATTTCCTGGACCAAGGTTGATTCAATATTGAATCGCCCCATCGTTTCTATCCGGTTGTCACATGGTTGATCTATTGGATAGATCTCACATGCCACCTACCAAGAGCTTGTTTGATGTTGGCTCTAGAAGGCTTTCCGTCTTCATTGTGAATATGTTAGTATATCACTCGATGTTCCGCAATACCACAAGGATAATGCGTAGGACTCTTAAGTTATATTCTCTCTTTCCACATTGTGTGAAACAGAGAGACTTCATTGACAATGTCCTAATGAGATTTATTGATGATCTCGTGGCTCTAGACTCAATAGTGCACATTTGGTTCCTATATCGGAGACTAAGGAGAGGTCTCCTTCTTCAATATCAACTATCTCTAAGAGAAAGTCGATAGATAATGTAGGTTCCCGTGAAAATGAAACAAGCCCTTTTAAGAGGAACTTGAGTAGCTTGGGAAGTTGTAGTGCAAGCACACGGGTCCATGACGTCTTGTCTTCAATACCAGTGTTACCTTAGTAACAACCAGGAGCATATGTATTGAACCCGGTTTCTGCCCTAAGGTTGAATAATTGGAGGGCTATTTATTTTCACCCTTTTCACATTCAATTCTTTTTCATTCTTCAACCCCTTCAGTGCTTACTGAGACTTCTTAACTAGAACCTTGTTGGGTTTATTCCAGTTTTAGCTCTTTCTCAGTCGGCACTCTTCCCATACCTCATTTTATCTCCTTTTTTCATCATACCTAAGGACTTTACACTATCTAGTGGATTGTCCTCGGTAGATCCCTCCTGCTCGAGGGATCGTGAGAACGAATACCTAACCTAACCATCCTTATATCTCCATACACAAAGTAAATTTGGTTGGTCTTTATGGTATTGTTCTTCCGCCATTGGAACCAATTGAAAACCATTTGAAAATCAATCCAGGTACTTGTGATATATTATTAAAGCATTTTGTACATGAATTGTTTTGATATTTCAAAAAGAGCTCCCCTCAACATGTGCATCGTATGTTTAAAATCATTTAGACACATGGAGGCAAGAGGATTTGAAAATCTTCAGATTGAGAATTAAGAATTTACTTCTTTGATCAATTTTCTAAAACTGCTCGACATCACTTTTCCGATCAAAATTAGTAATTTTAAATACTTTGTTAAAGGTAATTTTGGGAAAGGATGTGGTTTTCAAGAATTTGCTCCCCCTCAATATGTGCATCGAGATTCGAAAGTATTTTGCACATATTAGGGAAAACCCACATATAGAGACAAATCAATCACGTTTCAATCCTATTTGGTTTGGTATAGATGCTCCCCCTTAACATATGCATAAAAAATTTGAAATCGTTTGGCACATGTAGGGATGAGAGCTTGCTAAACAATTATAAAACCATTTATTGAATTATCAGTTTAAATCCAATTTAAATCACAAATTCTCCCCACCACAATTTTCAAGTCATTTAAGATTTGTGATCTCTATAGATTTAAATTGATTTTGAAAACTTTTGAGGAGAGTTGTGACTTGCTTATGAAAACATTTAACCGATAAGGATCAAATCTGAGACTTTAAACTCCAATGATTAAACATGCTTGAGTATCTTTCGAAAACATGACATAAGCCAATTTTATGACAAATAACCTTTTGATTTAATTGAAATCATTCTCCCCCTCAATCAATGACATAAGTTGTTGATTGAGATATATAGATTTTGACAACTGTCAAGACCAGATGATTTTCAAAAATTGAGTCCGAAGTTATTTTCAAAGATATTTAGTTTTCATTAGATAGCAAATATTTTTCGTAAGAATTTATAGAAGGAAAAATATTTGTGAAGGAAACATTTGTCTTTTTGGTGGCAAACATTTGTTTTAGAATCGAGTGAGATTAGAAAATAAAATTAAGCATGGCTCGTTTTTCTTTTTAAAATGGGGTATAGTCGTAAATGACTATAAACCTTTTGTTTTTCTTTTCTCAAAAACTTTTTTTTTAAATTATGTACATTCAACTTCATCTAAAGACCCGTGTCACTTTTTGAATGACAACACAAAGACCGTAGATGAAATCGAATAAAAGAAAAGATGGGAAAAATATTTTAAGCTTTTTTCAAAGATTTTTTTTGAAATTTTATATTTTTCTATTTTCTTTTGTGGGTTTTATAATTTTGTATTTTGCTTTTTGAATAAATATTTACAAGATATGGATGAAAAAAAACTTTTACTCCTCGCCTTCCTGAAGACGCTTTGAGTGTTTCCGGTTGTACACTCTTAAGACCAAGTCGTGGAAGGATAAACTCAAAACCTTTTCTAGGAAGAGCTTTGGTGAAGATGTCCGCTAACTGGTATTCAGTCCTCACAAAATAAAGTTCCACCACACCGTTCTCTACTTGCTCCCTGATGAAATGATGTCGAATGTCAATATGATTTGCTCTTGAATGTTGAACGTTGTTGCATGAGAGAGCAATGGCACTTTGTTATCACAATACAGAGGGATTTTGTTGAATTCAAAGCCATAGTCCGATAATTGGGATCTCATCTATAGGATTTGAGCACAACAAGATGACATGGCTATGTATTCTGCTCGTAGAGGATATAGAAGTACTCATTTGTTTCTTTGAAGACCAGCTCACAAGCTTATTACCCAAAAACTGAGCCCCCGATGTGCTTCGACGTGTATCTTGACATCCCGCATGGTCAGATCCAGCATAGGCTTAGTGACATACCGGTGTCCTTCGATTACCAAAGTCCCATGTTGATGGTTCCTTGGAGATACCGAAAGACCCGCTTAACCGCTTTAAGGTGCTTTTGGTAGGCTTAGCCCGGTATCTAGCACACATGCATACAAATAACAAAATGTCCGGCTCCATCGGTAAAGGGTACATCGGGACCCAATCATACTACGATATTTAGTTTGGTCAACCATGATCCCTGAGTGGTCCTCATCCGCTTTAGTACGCTCCACCATGGGAGTGTCAACCTAGTCACAAGAGTCAAATCCAAATTTCTTTAAAATTTCATTAGCATATTTAGATTGATTGATAAAAATGCCTCCGGGACTTTGTGAAATTTATAATCCCAAGAAAAGTGACATTTTCCCCATCATTGACATTTGAAATTTGGATCCCATCTCCTTAGAAAAACGGTCACATTCATTGGGGTCATTCGAGGCAAAAATAATATCATCAACATAGATTTGAACGTGAATTAAGTGTTTGCCGACTTTCGTGAACAATGTTGATCAACGCTCCTTTGATGAATCCATTAGATAGAAGAAACCTTGATAGTGTATCGTACCATGCCCTTGGAGCTTGCTTCAAACCGTAAAGGGCCTTCTTCGCGCATAGACATGAGAGGATGCCCGTGATTCACAAAACCTTCGTGTTGGCCGACGTGATACGACTTCTTTAAGATCTCTGTTAAGAAAAGCCGCCTTTACATCCATCCGATAGACTACCATGTTCTTACTTGCGCCGTGAGCCGAAGATTCCTCGACACGCAAGAACCGAGCAAATGATTCTTCAAAGTCAATACCCTCATCTTGACGGTATCCTTTTGCAACCAATCGAGCCTTGTTCTTTGGCACATCACCATGCTCATCAAGTTTTACTTTAAAGATCCACTTTAGAGCAATGAGCATAGCACAATCGGAGCGTGTACTAATTCCCATACATCAATTCAATCAAACTCATGAATTTCTTCTTGCATGGCATTGAACCAACTATCTTCATTCATGGCGCTTTAACGCCTTTTGGTTCGACCTTGATAATACTGGAGTTGAAGAAGCACCATAAGGCATCGCTTGCAAGTTGTTTACGAGTGGATACTGGACAAGAAGGATTTCCAATGATGTTGTCCAATGGATGGTCATGCGTCCATTTTCTAAGGTGTTCGTGTGGTTGTTGTTGAGGAACTGAGGGTAGCAGAGTCGCTTCCCGATGAAGATGGTCTCTAGTTTGTTCAAGAGCAAATATGTTCTCAAATGGAGCATCTTCGAGGTAGCAAAGGGTTATCTCCATCATAGGTGCCATAAACAATTCCATGATGTACACTTGAAGATTGAGGATCTGATGATGAGAATGAGTGATCTATAGTAGGAGCTTCTTGACTTAATGACATAGATATCAAGGGTTGTTCACGCTGACTTGGTTAGAAGCACTCTGTCGAGGACTAGATCGATCATTAGTAATAGGTTCATCATATTCGTCAAACATTGGATCAAACAATTTCTTCAAATCTTCTTCAGAAGGAGGTACATATGGAACTGCTGGTGAGGATTTTTGTACAAGGGAGGAACTAATAGGACTACTTAGTGAAGTTGGACATGCGGGTCCGAACTTGATTGTCCGAGCCATTTGCCCGCATACCATCGAACATGACATGAATAGTTTCCATGGTATCCCGGTTCTTTTGTTGTAGATTCGGTAACCTTTCTGCTTGGTGCATAACCCATAAAAACTCCTATATCTGCCTTAGCTCTTAATTTACCTAAATCTTGACCATCATTTGTTGGATAGCATAAAGCACCTAACACACGAAGGAGAGAGATCGTTTCTGTGGACAAGTTCGTATGGAGTTTTTCCATGAATGGTGTGGATGAGAGAACGATTTTGGGTATATCAAGCAGCGGGCAATGGCTTCACCAGAGAAACATTGGAACCTTTGAATAAATTAGCATAGTTCTTGCAGCTTCTACAAGAGTCCGATTTCGTCTTTCAACTACACCGCTCGTTGGGAGTACGTGGAACACTTCTTTGATGACTGATTCTAATGCTTTCATAGAACTGACTTAGCTCTTTGTTAACAAACTCGCCCATTGTCTGTTCGAATGATTCCGACAGTCTTGTTAAGTCTAACCTGATCTGCTTGATAAGTTTGATGATGACGTCTCGAGTTTCATCCTTTGTCCTCAAAAACTTAACCCAAGTAAATCGAGAGTAGTCATCAACAACGACAAGCACATATTTCTTTCCATTAATTGTTTGCATTCTCATTGGTCCGCACAAATCCATATGAAGAGTATGAAGAACTTCCATAACTAAGTTTGCAGGTTTGGGTTTATGGGCATATTTCTTGCTTTTTCCCAATTGGCATGCAGAAAAAAGGTGATCCTTTTCATATTTTAGTCTAGGCAAGCCTCTCACGAGGTCCTTTCTTGACAGATCATTTATGGTACCGAAATTAAAATGATTGAGACGACGGTGCCATAGCCAAGACTTTGTTTTAGAGGCCTTTGATAACAAGCAAATTGGAGAAGATCTCATCATGTCTTCGATGGAGATGGTGTACAAATTGGTTCCACGTGTTCCTTTCAATAGTTCAACACCATCTAAATCTTTAACGAAGCATGTATGTTTTCTGAAGGCAACCTCTAGATCGTAATCACGAATTGGCCGACAAAGAATAGATTATGACCAAGACCTTCAACATAATACACACCCGGAGATTACACTATCACCAACCACATAATCTCCATAACCCATAATTGCTCCAAAATGGTCATTTCGAATCTAATGAAGTCCCGATAAATTTACTCACGGTTCATGAGCCACGAGCGATCTCCAATCATATGCTTGGAATGACTCGAGTCCAAGTACCACGTAATCGATTTGAACGATCAGTAGTTGAACACGCACAAGAATGGATAATCGATAATTGGGATCCCCATGCAAGAATGGGTTCCACTTGGTTAGTAACAGTGATAGGAACACCCACATCGTAGCAAACAATGAATTCATTAGGGATAGATGCAATGCTAGTGTACAATATTAGACCTATTCAAAGTATGTTCACTTCTTAAAGGAATAGTTCTACCAGTAGGCATCCATTTCCTAATAGGCATTGATCTAGATAATTTAGGGCACAACTCATTAAGATTGAATTTACGGCCAATAGGTATCCAATGATAACCTACATTACTAAATTTTCTTCATGTTGGTTTCCAATGTTTTCTAGCCCTCTTCTTCCTTGATCTTCTGACCTTCTTATCCTCGCTCTAAAGTTAATAGGAGATTTAATGTAATTGCTCACATCATTCACAACACATTCATGATAAGTACCAGAAATCAAACATTCATTACATGTTTTGCAAGAAGCGAGAATTGATTAATTACAAGACGCTTAAAGCTAATACTAGAATCAACACTATTCGTTTTATTCAATCCAAACTTAATGTTCCTAGGGTGGTCTTCTACTCTTCCACGAACATTCCTAGCTTGCAAGGTCCTATCATTCTTTGTGTTGCCTTGAGGCTTTGACCTGCTTGTTTTGGTGTCACTTTTACCTATAGGAATGGGAACATTAGTTGGTATTGCTACTTTTGCTTTTCGTGATTAGAAGTGGGATCTGAGCTACTTGAAGGCACATTAAAGTTCACTTTCTTAAAACTGGGCATCGAATGGGTTGCATACTTAGCACTAGGCATGGAACAAGGCATCACTGCTTTATTTTTCTCACCAAAGGGCTTAGGACATGTGGCTATTAAGAATTCTAACATCTCTTGAGATCGTTTGGCTTGAATGCACGCAAACCTAATTTCACTATCAAGTGGCTTATTTATGTAATCCTCTTCTACAATCTCACGGAGACATTCTAAACTATCCTTAAGGTGAAAGAAATAGTTATGAAATACAAGTTCGCTATTTCTAAGATGAGGAGGAATGTATTTAACAGTCACAGTATATTTAGAGTCTGCAGATGACTTTGATGCAACATTCTCATTAAAGACAAGTGGCATTTTCCCTTTTTCCTGACTCTTCAGATTCTCAATTTCCTTTTGTAAAGAAGTTATTTTTCATTGTTTTTGTCACGAGTGACTATCATTGAATCGTATAACTCTTTGAAGTGTCTTTTGACCTTTTCATTTTCTTCAATAAAACTCTCATTTTCTTGTTGCAATACGTTAATGATATTTTGAAGATGAAAGTTTTGAGAGAATTGAGAATCTAAAGGAGGATGCATTTAGGAGCAGGTCACATTGTTCTTTTCACCCTTTAATTGTGAAATTTGGGCTTTCAAATTTCTGATCGTGTTACTGATGAGCTTGAATCGCTTCACACGTTTGTTTATTTCAAAAACTGCATCAAAATCTGGAACATTTAAGGATGTCTTGATGTTTGAAGTTTTGACATTTTCTTTGAGATGTTGATATTTTAGTTGCAAATCAAAATGTTCAACCTCTAACTTAGAAAAATGTTTTACCAAATTATCGTGATCATCCCGGTCAATTTTCTCATTTAGTTTTGAGTTTTTGTTTTCAAGCTCAATGACACGATCATAGGAAACTTTCAAAGCAACAGATAATTCATGAAATTGAGAAGCAATAATAGAATGCTTAGTAACAAGATAAAACACATCTTGAGCCACACAACTCATATCTAAGTTCTCATTTAAGATATGCAAATTCTTCCTTTCAATTTCATTATATTTGAGTTCCGCTCTCATAATTATTGACCTCAACTATCATTGCATCAAATTCCTTTTCCATTTCTTTAATGTCGAGTCTATTCCCTGAAGACTCTCAAATTGACCTTTTAATTGTTTAAAGAAAGGTATGACCTCGGTTAAATAGCATTCTTTAGTTTGCTCAAAACCCCTTTCCCTTCGCTATCCCTAGGTGTGATTCTCTTCTTACATGTCTTCTCAAAATCAATGAATAGTTGATAAACAACATACATGCTGATTAAGGTCTTGCTATTAGTGGAAATAGTTCTAGGAACTAAATGCATTGGTGTATTCGGAGGATACACAGTAGCTGCAGGAACTTTCCTAAGGGGAGTGTTTGATTCAACAAGTACATTTGCTTTTTACTTATCCATGTCTTTCTTCCAAAAAATTTGTTCTTGGGTTAATTAAGTTTGAGGCTTAAACATGTTCAGGGAGATCCAATTTTATTTTGTGTAATCGTGGGGTTTGATTGTTATGTTTTTCTTTTTACACTCAGGATCTTTTAGCTTCTTATCCATTTTCTCCCTAGAGGCATCTTCTAATTTTCTATCATCTTCCGTGCTTCCGATACATGATGGTGTTTGCCTAGGCTTGAGGATCTCATTACCATCATATATAATCGTATGAAAAGCTTTAGCATTTTTACAATACTCGGGATTTGGCTCCTCTACTAGGGGAATACTATGCTTATCGCTTAAGACTCTGTGCTTAGTGATCATGTGAAATCAATGGTATTCCCTTGTGCGTACAACTTATTTTCAAGCTTGTTTTTCAAAGTTCTTAGATTTGAAAAATCATTCAAAAGTTTTGATTCCTTAGCAATAAATTCTTGTTTAAGCACTTTAACATTATCTTGGAGTTCTTGCTTTTGCTTAACACTTTTAGAAAGCTTTTCTTGTAAGGAGTTTAACTCTTGTTTTAACACTTCTTCTCAAAAATTACTTTTTCTAATAATTGTAAGCATTTGGTCATCCATTTCCCTGCCACGGGTAGTTAACTCAAACTTAGCACGTTGTTCATAAATAGCAACTTGTTCTTTATAGGCATTCAGTTCAGAAACTATGGAATCATCGGGCACGCTCAATGTATTCATCGAAAGCATAATCATCATTGAATGCGTATACATTACTTGGTACAATTTCACTTTCATCTTGTTTCACATATTGATCATATGGGACAACATTGCTATTACCCATATTTTCAATATCTCGATTCATAGATTTCTTTGGTTGTACTTTGTATTGTATCTTTTGCACATCAATCTCATTGTATAATTTTAATCTCGAGATGATTGATGCCTGGAGGAACTCGCCTGTTGTGGTGAAGTAGCCGTTGGAGAGACCATTGGTGAAATGCTAGCCATGAAGATGGTTTGGGAAGTTGGTTCATCATCAACATCTGAGTCATATGCATCACAATCAGCTACTTGAAATGCATTGGATGATTCTCGTCCCATGCCCCGCACCGCTTTTCATCCACATCGCATCATAAGTCTTGGCATTTCCTCGCAAGAAATAGCAACTCCTCTTCATCCAAAACAACTCCATTATCCTGAGCTTGTACCAGCAGCATCTTCTCCCTGAAATACTCTGTATTTTGGGGGCGTTTTGGAGACGTGCAGTTCCTTGCAATATGTCCTTCACCCCCACAGCTGTAGCACTTGATTGGCTTTCCTTGATTTGAATTCCTTCCACGGTTCTGATTAGCCACATACCCTCCACCTACTCCACCCTTTCCTTGTTCATACTGTCTTCCTTGCATTGGTTGCACCATGATCTTACCATCTCTGACAATAGCATGATTGTGTAGATTGGATGCGCTCGATATCATTGTTAGTGTGTGGAGTGAGGTTCAGATTTTGCTTAACCATAAGAGCCGCTTGATTGATGAAATATTCCATGGTTGCTTCAAAGATCGTGTGCTTAAAACTTTGATAAGGAATGAGTTTGTGATTACCATTTCCAGTAGGTATGACTTGTGAAGCTTTGGTAGCAATCCCTACATTGGTGTGAAGTACGTTGAATCATTTGACGAACTTGCATTACCAGAATTTGAATTGAATTTTTCCAAGATCATTCTTTCAAATGTAGCATGTCTCGCTCAAGCAAGTATGCATACAACCGCCATAGTTAGTGTTCCTCAAACCTTTTGTTAACTTGAATGAAGTGACAAATTTGTGCCATTCGGGATTCATGTTGTTCACAAACTTTGAATTTAGGTGAATATTTGGCATAGTCATTTTGATATTCCTCATGTCATTCACAAGCTTGTGGAACATCACGTAATATTCAGTGACACTTTCTCCTGGTTTCATCTTAAAGTGCTCAAAGTCATCATACGCTTGAGATTCTATGTCTTCTTTAGTTAATTCGTAACTGCAGAAGCATCTTAACATTGTCCCAACCGCCTTGGCTTTAGTGTTGTAATTGATCAACTTGTAGATGTCTTTTGAAGACCCTCAAGTATAATGTTTGAGGCCCCGATATCATCATCGATTCTTTTTCTCCTTACAAAGCTCATCATACGCCTGGTCCGTCCAAACCTAAGATCACCGTATCATCCGCAGCTAGCTTTCTGTGTGTGTCTCCGTAGTTTAACTAAGGTCCATCAATTTTTTTGAGAATGTTAACCCCATTCTCCTTTCCCAAACAGTATAACCTAATTCGTTGAGCCCATGAGTCATAATCAGCTTCCACAAGCATGGTGGACGAGTATCGGATCTAGCGCTTGAACGCCTTCGAGAATGAGATGATAGTGGGTACGTTGGTAGACATAATTACGGATTCTACGGATTTTAAAACTATTGATTAAACCGGAAATAGATTCTTTCACGGGATTTCACTAAATCAAGAGAAAACCGTAAAATGTAATCAAGAAGAAAAGCACTAAGTCACAATAGACAAATCGCTCAATCAAGACAAATCGCCGGACAACAAATCGCCAAAGTGACAAGTCGCCTGACAACAAATCGCTCAAAAGCATACAAGTGTCTTCAACTAACAAATCGCTTAAACAATCAACTCGCTTCAATAAGAAAGTCGCTTAACCATACAAATCGCTTAAACCAACAAACCTCTTAAAGTGACAAATCGCTTAACCAAGACAAGTCGCTTAAACTTACAACTCGCTTCAATAAGCAAGTCGCTGATAAATGACAAATCGCCACCCCGAACAAACAGACTGAGATACCGATTGCTTAAATAAGTGATTTGTAGAAGACACAAATCGCTTCCAAACAAGGACAAATCGCTCGTTTAAATACTTTACCGAGACACAAACCACTACCTTTAAACTAACCAAAACACCTCTTTTAAATCCAAAAACAATCCAACCATAATGATTCAAGCCTTCCAAATCAAAACCTAAGCACTTATAATGATTCTAAACACAAAAGTACAATAAAGATCCAAACTTTAACACTAGAAATGGTCCAAATGATGCAAATACCACTAAACTTTTTCAAACCCAAAACCATATAAAACCACTAGAAATCCAAGAATATGTAAAGAGAGATCAAACCATGGCTCTTGATACCATTTGTAACATATAGGATTTCACAAACACATCATACCATGATCATGTTAGGCGCATACAATAGGTTTTAGAGAGAAAGTTAAGAGGTTTGGGAACTTAGTGAGAGAAAGTAAAAGTATTATTTTGAGCTCCAACTCTCTACCTTGGGAGGTAGAGAGTATTTATAGTATCTTACAAAATACCCTACTCTGGCCGTGGATCGCATACAAGTAAAGACCCGTCTCATCCTCCACGGTGTTACTAAACTAAATACTAACTAACATTAAATAACTATGACTACGAGCTTTCTAACGGTTACATATACTTGAGGTGACCGACACTTTAATAACTGGATTTACTAAATCCTAACACACAAGGCGCACTCCAAGCCTCTACATGCTGGGTCCCCAAGAGAAACTAATTTCTCTTTTCTATGCATGAACATCCTTACTTAAACATGGGAGATAGAGGAATCTTTACGGGATGTTCCGGGCATATGACTGGTAACAAGGACAACTTGGATTGAGAAGATATCAAAGGTGGTTCTTACATTTTTGGAGGTAGCAAAGGCTACATCACAGGAAAAGGTAGAGTTAAGGTTGGTAACTTAGAATTTGATAGTGTGTCCTTTGTAAAAGAATCCATTTTAATTTGTTCTCTATATCACAAATCGTGATAAGCAAAGATAAGGTTCTTTTACTAAGATCAATGTTTTGTGCTAACTTCGCACCTTAAGATGCCTCGATGAAAATTATATTCTTCTTAGGTCCCGAGACAACATAACATGTACGCTTTTGATATGAAGACACCTAACCTCGCTAAAGGTTTTGCTTGTTTGATTCAAAGGCCATTGTTGATGAGGCTAAGTTATGGCATAGAAGGTTAGGTCATATAAATTGCAAGAATCTAAATAAACTTGTGAAGGGAAACCTTGTAAGAGGTCTACCTTCCAAGGTTTTCAAAATGACCATACTGTTTGCTTTATAAGGGAAAGCAACACAGAGCATCTTGTAAGGCCAAGTTAGAAAGAGTTGTTACTGCCCCATTGCATACCTTGCATATTGATTTTTTTGGACCAACCTCTGTAAAGAGTATCAATCATGCATCTTTTTGTCTTGTCATTACTGATGATTGTACCAGGTACTGTTCGGTTTTCTTTTTATCTACCAAGGATGAGACTTCAGGCATCCTTTAGACATTCATTAGACAGATAGAAAATTTGATTGACCATAAGGTTAAGATTATTAGATCAGATAACGACACAAAATTCAAGAATAGAAGTATGCTTGAGTTTTGTGGGGACAAAGGGATAAAACAGGAATTCAGTAGTGCTAGGATTCCTCAGCAGAATGGAGTTGGTGAAAGAATGAATAGAACCCCTATTCAGGCAGCCATAACCTATTTAGTTGACTCACTCTTGCCTACTACCTTTTAGGCTGAGGCAGTTAGCTGTGCTTCATATATCTTCAATTTAGTAAGAGTGACCATGCCTCAGCTCAAGACTCCTTATGAACTTCTTTTTGGGCATAAGCCATCTTGGCCACATTAAGTCGGTAGCCATGTCATGTTTCTTGATACCCTTAGTGCACTTGGGAAATTTGATGGCAAATCCGATGAGGGTTTCTTAGTTGGGTATTCACTAAATAGTAAGGCGTGATAGGTATTTAACTTAGTGACTAATAGAGTAGAAGTTACACTACATGTTAATTTTCTTGAGGAAAAGCCAAACTTAAAGGGAGTAGGATTTAGATGGATGTTTGACATTGATTATCTATCCGACTCTATGAACTATATTCCTATGTCTCCGGACAATCAAGCTAACAGAAATGCAGGGTCCTCTGAAGAGATGTTTGACATTGATTATCTATGTGACTCTATGAACTATATTCCCGTGTCTTTGGACAATCAAGCTAAAAGAAATGCAGGATCCTCTGAAGACACTAACAGTGCAGGTATTAGATCTCAAGCTTCTGAGGCGGAAGAAGAGCAAACGGTTATGTCTACAATAGTCCAACAGTCAAGAATCCCAACTAATGATTCAGATGCCATCCTGGCATTCAAAAGAGACTTGGACGCTATTGCTATGAAGCATCTGGGAGTAGAACCTACTTTCAAGGCTACCACTATTAATTCTATTAATACTGGTAATGGAGCTGTTAATTCTGGCAAGTCTAATTCACCAGTACCGAATGTTATGCCCACCAGTACTAACTTCAATAATACTTGTTGTGCATCCAAGCAACTGAAATGTTGATGATGATTGCTATGAATTAGCAATGCTAGAACTGAAAGTGTTTATGATCGTGCTATCAAGAATTTTTGAAGAGGCTTCTTATGATGAAAGAGTGATAACTGACTTCAAAAATTTGCCTCTTGAAATTAATGTCAGTCCCACTCCTACTCTTAGGATTCACAAGGACCATCCTAAAGCCAATATAATTGGTGATCCTAAGTCAGCTATTCAGACAAGGAGCAAAGTTCAAAAACCTCCTGGAACTCATGCACTTATTGGTCATATTCAGAAGCAGCAGCGAGATAACCACAAAGATTATCAACATTGTCTGTTTGCTTGCTTCTTATCTCAAGAAGAACCCTTGACTGTTGCTAAGGCTTTGACTGATGAAAGCTGGATAGAAGCTATGCAGGAAGAGTTATTGCAGTTTTAATTACAGAAAGTATGGGTTCTTATAGATCTTCCTGATGGAGCTAAGGTAATAGGTACTAAGTGGGTTTTCAAAAATAAGAAGGATGAAAGAGGTATAGTTGTTAGAAATAAGGCTAGATTCGTGGCACAAGGATATGGATTGTGAATAGACTATGATGAGGTTTTTGCTCCTATGACTAAAATTGAAGCCATCAGGTTATTTTTAGCCTATGCATCATATATGGGGTTTACAGTCTATCAAATGGATGTCAAGAGTGTATTTCTATATGGCACTATTGATGAGGAGGTTTATGTTGCTCAACCTCCTGGTTTGGTTGATCCAGCTCATCCAGAGAGTTTATAAAGTCATCAAAGAACTGTGATGGACTTCATCAAGCCCCTGATCTTGGTATGCTTCTCCAACTTCTTTGAACAACATGGTTACAAACGAGGCACAATTGACAAGACCCTATTTATTAAAAAGGATAGGAAGGATATTATGCTTGTTCAAGTGTATGTTGATGATATCATCTTTGGCTCTACCAAAAGATCTTGGTGTGAAGATTTTGAGGCTTTGATGAAGAGCAGATTCCATGAGCTCTATGGAGAGCTCACATTCTTTCTAGGATTACAGTCAAACGAAGTCGATGGGTTATTTATTTTCGTGACAAGTATGTTGTCGATATGTTAAAAAAGTTTGATCCGTAAACGGAAATCGCTATCACACCTATGGAGAACAGTGGTGCCCTTAACAAAAAGATGAGCGGTGTCGGGCCGATGTTGATGTTAGGTTGTACGTGACTCATGATTGATCTTTGATGTATCTAATGTTTCTAAAGCTCGAGTATTATGTATGCCAGATGCTTTGTTCTCGCTGTGTTACTCCAAAGACTTTACATCTTCATGCTGCGAAGAGGATTTTCAGATATCTTAATTTAAAGGGAGGTTAAATGTACAGTATGTATAGTTTGGTTAGCAGTCGTAATAGTGATTTTAGTTCTAGTTGGTAATGTTGGTGTCTTGAAAAGTCTTCCAAACAAAGGAGGAAATCAGAGAAGTATAATGCATGTTATCAGCTTTTGAGGTTAGTTAAATCAAAAGCTCAACAAATATTATTTTATATGTTTGAAAGAATTTTCTTATTACTATTGGGTAAGTCTTTTAAATTTTAAAAGTTGATAAAAGAAATGGATTTTTGAGGGGTCTCAGTTGGTGAAACTACTTTGTGCTATCACAACAAATGGTTATCAGTTCATCATATCTAATCCATATAAGAAGTGGCTAATCCATGAGCAAACGCTCGTAAAGATATCTCAAACCGCTTGTGGTGAAAATTTGCAAAAAATTGTATGGTACTCAACTCACCATATATGTGTTGATGAATAGTTGGCTAGCCCACAAGATCATGGCTTGTGGTAAAGGCTGTGGAAAACCATGGCTAGTCCAAAAGGGTATAGCTTTTGGTAAAGACTTAACAACTGTTGATAGTCAGCCGTTTGCTAAAAATCGATGGTTATCAATGTACCATGGTCTTATATACCTAAACATTGGCTACTCCAATAGTGATGGCTAATTGGTAAAGAGACATCAAATCCATTAATTTTCTATGATTCACCTCTCACGAAGTTAACACATCCGAAGTGATGAGAATAGTATGAAACTTTCATGTGTTGATGTACGATAGTAATAGTTGAAAAAATGGAGTGCTAAGAGTTTGCCGATATGATGTCGATAGAACTTATAATGAAGACAATCTCAAGGATGCAAAAATCGATTTATACAATTTATGAAGTTAGTAATTCTTGTGTTCTTCATACTTGTATGTTAAAATTCCGCATTAACACAGTAAGTAGGGGTAGCAATCGATTCATGTTCATGTTGACCTATTCGTTCAAGGTTGGCGGGTTGGTATAACCTCTACCCAAACACGACCCATTTATTAATCGTGTCAAGAAACTCAACCCTAACCCAAACTTGCATAACACGTGTAACCCGTTTATAACCTGTTTAACTAAATAGGTCAAGCAGTGAATAAGGTTGGTGGTTTGTTATTTTAACTAGTTTAAATACGAAAATGATATGAGGATATAATAAAAATAACATACAAATAACTATACGAAAATTTTTAGTGTTATAAGTGTCAATTTCAATGATATTTGAAGTATAAACATAATTCACTCATATTAGATACATAAAAAAATACATTTAATCCACATCCAACAAAAAAAACTAGGTTATATTTTTATTTTTGAGTCTTGTATACTTAAACGTTCACGGGTTGACTGCTTAATATTTACTTAATCAAACACAACCCGCTCATTAAACGGGTTAGATAGTTGACCTGCTTTTTGACCCAAACCTCGCTTTATCCTCAACCCAAACCTATTTAACTTCGTGTCATGTTCGTCGCTATCGTGTCGCGGTCGAATTGCCGCCCCTAACAGTAAGCAATTACAAAGAGTTCTTCATATAGTAAATTGAATTTATTCAAGTTTAGTATTAGTCATTCAAGGCTAATCAGATCCATAAACTTTTGGACCTACAACTACTTTAACACACTTAGACATATAGGATATCCATTTCCCACCAAAATTCAAAAATTTCAAAAATTCACCCAAGGAACCCTTTTACATAAAGGAAGGAACCAAAAATTTGGTTCCTTGTAATCCGTGGGTGATCTGATTCTCAAGATTCTACAATTATTAGAACACATTTATTGCATATCTTTGTCTCTTCACTCCATCCTTCTTGTATGGGTTGACTTAGATGATATGACTAGCATTAAAAACCCTTCCAAATCATTAGAAACCTCCTTTCTTCTATGGTTTACCATCAAATCAAACACATTTCTCCATAATTTCATAATCCTATAAATTAAGAGCTTCTAAGATGATCATCCTCACACCTTCTCAATTCCTCTCATGTACTAGAACAAGCTTAAGCAAAAATGACTAAGTCTTCTACATCAAACAAACCTTGCAAGAGAACGGCTAGAATGAGTTTTAGACCATGTTGCTTTGTCAACATTAGCTCATCTTCCGATTCCTCTCCCCTAACCATCTCATCTCCCATAAGAGATGAGAACTTTCTCACTTTGACTACTCCTACACCACCTCCAAAATCACCTATTGTAGTCATCACTCCACCACCAACAAAAACTCCCATTGCTAGCTCTTCGCCACCGGCTCCCATCCAAACATCTAAGTCACCGTCACCTCCTAAATCTCCAACCCTCATACCATTAGAGCTATTCTCCACACCACCTACATCTCCAAACCTATTTTTGGAAGACTTGGAGGATTTGCCTCCTAGGCCCAATAATCCACCTCCACTACCATCCTTTGATACAATTGAGCGAATAGCTCATGAGTCTCCACATCCATCCTTTGACCCAAAGCCCCGTTAGGGCTTCAACCTCGTCTTTTCCATCCTATTCACAATGACATTCATGGACCTTTGTATGGGGACCATGCCCTACCTCCAACATCATTGTCCCCTCATATGGAGGACATCGATGAATCCATGTGGGAAGATCACCCACATTCTAAAGCGGAGATAGAAGCCGAACTAAACCATCTCCACAACTTCTTCAATAAGGTGGACTCTCACCTTAGTGAAACTATGCAAATGCAAAATTCTTTGCTAGCCTACCTAATCACTCCAACCACCAACACCAACTACTCCACCACCACAAAATCATGAACCATATTACCTACCTTGACACGGTTGCTCAAATTTTGAGCGGACGCCATATATTAGCGAACGGAATCGGGTGATGGTCCATGAGCTCAAAGATGAAATGAGGTTCATCCTGAACCACATCCTAGAGCGAATCAACGCTCTTGCTCATCCACCACCTCAATAGGAGGGTCCTAGTTTTTCTTTTAAAATTCTAAGTTATTTTTTATTTTTCTAGGATTTTCTTTGTATTTTTCTAATTTTCTAGGTTTTGCTTTTTAATTTTCTAGGATTTTTTTATGTACTAACACATCATTGTGTTTCATTTCATGATTTTCACATCATGAAAATTTTAACAAGTGAATGGTGTTTCTTATATTGTTGTTGATTATTACTTGGTGATTGGAAATGCTAATATACTTGTGATGATGCTTATTACTAACATCTTTTTTGTAGCTTTTTTACAATCTATGTATCTTTCTCTTGCCACCCAATTTTGGGAGAGCATTAGCCAAGGAGAGATAATGGCTCGGGCTTATTACATCTTCCGCCTCGCCTCTTCTTTTTGTTTCGACAAAAAGGGAGAGAAATATTATAGAACTTGGACTTTGACTTTCTTAAAAGTCAATCGCATACTTTGACTTTCTAAAAAGTCAACATCATACTTTGACTTATGAAAAGTCAAAATTGGACAAACTAGTATTATCATCTTTATCTAACTCACTAGTTCTTTCAAGTTCAAAAATTAATCTAGTATTTTTATAACTCTTGTACAAACTTTACATCTTTTATAAAAATAAAATTTATGTTTTGTCCTCAACAAAAAGGGGGAGATTGTTAAAACAAATATCGTCATTAAACTTTATTTATATTTTATGATCTTTACCTAAGTTTTGTTAAGGACAAAAGTAAATTTAATTTTTGTAAAGCATAAAGCTTGTCAAGATTAATAGATATTAAAACAAGCTTTTACTTAAATAATATCTTCATCACTCAAGCATTTACATTTTGATGAGTCAGATATCAATTAACTTTGATATTCCTCTAAACCATAATGTATGTTAACATTTTTAGATCAAGCATGTTTTAGTTTTTTAAAACAAAACATTACATATGTATTTACATTTAAACATATTTCTAAAAATAGAAACAACATATGACATCATGTGGTGCATCATTGAAATCTCTAGAGGATTTCATAAGATATTTTGTGTGGATTTGGACTCTACATATCTTACATGATCTTGGTTAAATTTGGTTGACTTTGGTAAGATTTTGGTAATCTTGCTGTCAGACCTGGCGGCACCAAAATTTTACACGGGTGAAACCAATTTTATGGTTCTGTAGTCCGTCATGACTGCAGAATGTTTTGGCTATAAATAACAAGCCAAACCAAGTTGTTTTATCATCCCTTTCTAGCATAATCACATACATTCCTTCTCTCTAACATTTCTAACTCAGTTTCATATCATTATAGTGATCCTCTTTTGTACCAAAGAAGATCAAGGCATATTCAAGCTTCAACAAATAGTTGGAAGTCTTGTTTGTTTTGTTGTTGTATGATCTAGTCTTGTTCATACATCATTGTTGTACCAAACCATCATAAACTTGTGAGTGTGAGTTGTTACTATTTTAGTCATTAAAATACATTGTGTGTGGGAGTGGTTGTACCCTTGCAAAAGAACTCCACATCTAGCTTAGTGTCGGAAATAGTGTGTAAGCGAAGTGTAAAGGTTTCTCCGCCGATGAAAGGAGCTTGTTGACTAGTGAAGTTAGACTCTCGAGTTGGAGACTCGGGGAGTGGAGTAGGGTAAGGAAAAAGAGTCCTTGTAGACCGAACCACTATAAACAACTTGTCGTGGTTTGATTGTTTCTTTCCTTATTTACTCTTTATATATTGCTTGCATATTGTTTGATATATTTGATAAATATCAATTGATCATTACAATAATTTTCAAAACAAAGATTTTAATCGGTAAACTATTCAACCCCCCTTCTAGTTTTCCACACCGAGCTTGCCACCCCTAGTTTAACATCACAAAATAGTATGTATTAAAAAGTAGTATGAGATATATGTATGTCTATAACTTGTAGGATCATTGTTTTCTTTTTTTCTTTTGTTGAAAGGCCGAATCATATTAACAATGCTTCTGTTTTGACGACCTATTGGCCAAAGCCTACTTTGTCTAATAATCGATCTCGTTAAGATTTCAATCTAAGTCATCATACATTTTTAGGCCAGATGCAAAAGACCATTCTTTACAGTTTCAAATTATGTTATGATAATAGCCCTTTAAGAGTAGAGAAAAAATTGCCGATCTAGACCAAATACCAAAGAGCACTCAAAAGGGTTCATTGATCGGTCAACTAGAGATTTGCGGTGGGTGAATGATATCATTGGAGCAATGCCTCAATGGTACTAATCATGTACGTAAACAAAGGTGGCCCAAAAGTAAAGCTACTAAAGCTAGAGTACATAATCCTAGTTTTTTAAAGGGTCATGCTAATGAGGCACCCCATAAGGGGTGTTTGTACTTTCCCAATCATTGGGGTGCTGCTGTGGGCAGTGGATGTGATGGGGGGAATGTTTTTTCTCGATTTTCGTGCCAAATTTTTGTGCAAAGTCATGTTTTGTGTTATAACAAATTTGTGTACAAATATTTTATGTTTTGTACACTGTTAAATTAGTTATAAAATCTTTTTTTTACAAGTTTTTTTACAAGTTTTATAACTTTTTTTACCAGTTTTTTTTTTTAGTTTTAAACTGTTAGCTTTATGTTTTATAACTTTTTTAAAAAAAACGTAGTCGGAAAATTTTTGAGGCTCAGATTCGAAGGTTGCAAAGTGAGAGTTTATCTCACTTTACCGTCCATTCGGTTTCGGTTATCATCATCGCCTCGGAAAATTTTAAGGCTCAAATTCGAAGGTTGCAAAGTGAGATAAAAATCTCACTTTACCGTCCATTCGGTTTCGGTTATCATCATCGCCTCACAAGTCTCACAAGTTCAACTGCCCAAGTCACAAGATTATCAAACTGCACAAGTCATAAGTTCACAAGATTCTCAAACTGCACAAGCCTCACAATTACAAAACTGCACAAGTCTCACAAGTTCAAAACTGCACAAGTCACAAGATTCTCAAACTGCACAAGTCACAACACCAACCAGCAACAAGCAACAACACCAACACGTTTTCAATGTGCAAGTGGTAAGTAGGATTCCCAAACTACAAAAGTTCACAAGAAAGTAAACAAGTTTCTCAAACTGCAGGCATTTTAGGCTTATAATGCCACAAGAAAGCAACAACACCAACCAACAACAAGCAACAACACAAACTAGCAAGAAAGCAAAAACACCAACTAGCAAATTCCACCAACCACAACAAGAAACAACACCAACTAGCAAGAAAGCAACAGGTCTCAGTCCACCACAAGAAAGCAGACAACACAAGTGTCACAGTCCACCACAAAAAGCAACAGCACCACAAGCAACAACACCACAAGCAACAACACCAACAACCAACAACACCACAAACAACAACCATGTCTAGTTCACCATTTGACACACAAGAGGTAAAAAACTTATCGAATAGGCTCCGATTATTATCTCTTTATATCATGTTGGCTGCAAATTTGAATGTTGCAAAGTGAGATAGAAACTCACTTTACCGTCCATTCAGTTTTGCCATGCCAAAACTCTTAAGCCTTTTTTTTTAAAAAAAATCATCATTGCCTTTTTTTATTAAATCTGCTTATTTAATTGAAAGTTGCAAAGTGAGCTAAAAATCATCACCTTACCATCCAGTAATGAAACTGCTTAAGCAAAGTACAAAGACCCCCTAATGTGGTGTTGCATTACCAAACAGCACCAGCTAGGTGATGCTATTGCAACACCAAACAGAGGGGTAGTCTAATGGGGTGACTCATCAGAGTATCACCTACAACGAAACCAAACAAAAAAATAAGCAACGAAACCAAACAACTTATCTCACGTAAACATCACCACCACAAAACAGATACCACCACATAACTTTTTTACATCTAACAAGTTTTTAGATATAGAAAAATAAGTCTTTACCACATAAACAGATACCACAAACCTCAAAACTTTTCATCTTTTTTTCAAGATCTAAAAACTTTTCAAGATCTAAAAACTTGTTAGATCTAAAAAATAAGCAACGAAACCAAACAACTTATCTCACAGAAACATCACCACCACAAAACTTTTTTAGATCAAACAAGTTTTTATATATATAAAAAAATAAGTCTTTACCACATAAACAGATACCACCAACACCTCAAAACTTTTCATCTTTTTTTCAAGATCTAAAAACTTTTCAAGATCTAAAAACTTGTTATATCTAAAAAATAAGAAACGAAACCAAATAACCAACCTCACAGAAACATCACCACCACAGAACTTTTTTACATCTAACAAGTTTTTATATATAAAAAAAATAAGTCTTTACCACATAAACAGATACCACCAACACCTCAAAACTTTTCATCTTTTTTTCAAGATGTAAAAACTTGTTAGATCTAAAAAATAAGCAACGAAACCAAGTAACCAATGATCTAACAAGATTTTTACTTGTTAGATCTAAAAAGTTTTTAGATCTAGATCTAAATACTACTCGTAATCAACTTAGAGAGAGAGAGAAACGAGAGGATAGAGAGAGAGAGAGAGAGAGAGAGAGAAAAGTTACTAGTGTGTGAGATAGTGAGAGAGAAACAGAGATAAGAGTGAGACAACAAAACGCGTATAGCTAACAACAACAAAACAAAACGCGTACAGCTAGCACCCACCACAACCACTCACCTTTTAAAGTTTTTATTTTTTATTTTTTTTATTTTTTTTGCAAAAGTTAAAAAATGTGAATACAAATGTTTTTATAAAAGTTTTATAAAGTTTTGTAAAAGTTTTATAAAAGTTTTGTATACAAATGTTTTTATAAAAGTTGTTAAAAAATTAAAAAAGTTGTATTTTTTATAAAAGGTACAAAGTTTTTTAAAAATTTGTAAAAATAAAAAAAGTTGTTAAAAAGTTAAAAAAGTTGTATTTGTTATAAAAGGTACAAAGTTTTTTAAAAATTTGTAAAAATAAAAAAAGTTGTTAAAAAATGTAAAAAAGTTATAAATTATATGTTAAAAATGAAAGTTATAAAAGTGATATTTTTTATTTTTTAGGTGTTCCGTGATGAAGTTGTTTTAACTAATTGGGTGGAATCTACTGCTCAATCGAACGGTTTTCTTATTGTTAAAGGAAGAACTAAAACATATATGGGCTATAAGTACTCATCAATTTAAGTGTTCTAGACATTGGACGTCTCAAGACGTGAAGGTTTAGAAGATGAACTTCAACTACATTAACTGGTACCGCTAAAACTAATTGTCCATTCAGATTACTAGCGAAATATATAAAAGGTCAAACTAATGGTTGGATCTTGAGGGTCATGTGTCCGAGGCATAATCATCATTTTGTAGACTCGTTCCATGGTTTTCCACAGGCAATGCGATTAAAAGAAAAGGAGTTAGTTTTGGTGGAGCAATTGACAAAACATAAAGTAGCACCACGAATTATACTTTCGTCACTAAAAGAGAGCGATTCGGATAACGTTTCTAACATTAAAACGATATATAATGCACAAAACAAGATACGCGACGCCATTCGTGGTGATATGACTCCGATACAAGTCCTTTTAGCACATTTGAGGCTTCAAGGTTATACATATTACCCAAGGGTAAATGACCGCACTAATGAGCTTAAGGAAATATATTTTGTTCACCCGACGTCATATGCCCTATGGACAACATTCCCAGAAAGCATGCTGATGGACTCCACATACAACACCACGTTGTTTAAATTGCCATTCTTTACAATTGTTGGAGTTACTTCAACAAATTAACATTCTCAATGGCGTTTAGCTTTTTGAACTGTGAAAAAGAGCCAAATTTCAAATGGGTGTTGGAATGTGTTAAGAGGGTGATAGAAGAACAATATTACCCACGGGTTATCATTCACCATAGAGATTTAGCGTTGTTTGGGGCATGCAGAGCAGAATTCCCAAACGCTAACAAATTACTCTGTCGATGGCATATCAATCAAAATGAGCTCAAGCATTGCAGACACAAAATTCGATACGAAGAGGAGTATGCGTCCGTTAGATGGACATGGGATTTGATGGTTAAAGATCCGACCCAAGATGTGTTCATGCACTATTATCAACACCTACAGGATTTATTGGTCCAAAACAGGGTACTTACCTATTAATACATTTTTTATTATTATTTAATAAATAACTACCCGAATTGTTTTCTCACTTTATTAATTCATTGTTTTCTCGACGCTTTGCGGTATTTTAATAACTGGCTGCAACATTACGACCGCATGTTCGTGTCGTACATTACCGATCAATATCGCAGATTCGCCGACAACAACATGTAGAGTTGAGGGTCAACACGCGGTGTTGAAGTTATACTTGGGCTCCACACACGCCCGCCTTAGACACGTTGTTGTGTTCGGTTGACAAGATTCTAGTTGCGCAAGAAACTGCGATAAGAGACTCTTTTAATACAAGCATAATCAAGAAACTGCATGCGTGTAAGGGCACACTATTTGATGAATTGCGGTATAATGTTTCAAAACATGCTTTACTACTCATAGTCGCAGAAAGTAAATGGGATGTGGACCCACATGAATGTGGTCATCGGGTTGCGGTTAGTTTGTGGGTTACCATGCTATCACGAACTGTATACTATCGCCTTCATGGTATGTATATTAAATTTATGCCTATCAAGTTATTCTCCCCGTCAATACTGATAATTTATACTAGTCACTTTTTCGAATGCAGGATGGCCTATTCCGCTTAATGTTGTTGATAATTTTTGGAGAACACTAAGTGCTCCCTCGCCTAGATCCCGACATACTTATACGCCTGAAGAGCCTCAAGTGCCTGAGGATGATCTTTCTTGTCAAGCTGACGTATAAAAATTCCAAAATGTTTTTACCAAAGCATCGTCGTTTGTCAAGAAAAATATGTTAAACATGATAAGAGGTATATATGCTCCTGAATCTGTGTCAACCCGTGAACCTGCTGTAAGAAAGTACTCGTGGATGTCCGAGCACAAAGGACAAAAAGTCCAAGGCTAAAAAAATCCCAGATTTGAACAAAGAACCAACCACAGGGCACCGCAGAAGTTATACAAAACCTAAAAAAGTCTCAGACTTAAATGAAGAAACTGCGATACATTGTTCATGCGTGGGAGAGCCTTCTAACGTCCCAGACTTGAACGAAGAACCTAGCGAGGGCGATTTAAGACACGAGTTGTACATTCCAGATGACGATAGCGAATATTTTATGGCTCGAATTCCATCTCTTTTCCGACGGTGGATCCTATGGATTGTTAACGTGGAAGGTGATGGAAATTGTGGCTATCGAGCCATTGGCGTAGGTCTTGGTCATCCCGAACGGATATGGCGCAAACTTCGAACTCCTGTTAGGGAAGAGGTAAACAATCACCAGGAACTTTACATGGAAATGTGGAGGACTTGGTTTACACAGATTTAGAACTCGCTGGATTGGTTTGAATCTGGATTTGCACCCTACGATTACTGGATGATTATGCCAGACACGGGTGCGGCTATTGCTACAGCTCTTAACCGTCCAATTGTATGCTGTTAGGGCCCTTTTAATAAATCCATTTCACACAATATAACAAGAAAGATGAAGAAAAGATATGGTTACTTGAATGATGATATGTATGTTTTAGAGAGATAAAGGAAAGAAGATGAAAACACTATTTCATAAGTAAAACACACACAAAACACACTCAAGCACACCCCTCAAATGAGACTTTGAGGGGTTTATATAGTACAAGTAACATGATGCCCTAAAAGGCTTTCTATGGGCTTCGTGGGCTGGACATGGGTTGGATTGGATAAAAGGCAAGCTTAACATAACTAGTACCAATTTAGCATAGTCCAATCCACGAGCCCGTTGACTATTCTATCATGATATCTAATACACGTTACAAAGTTCCTAAATATGAATGACCATCACTTCTAATAAAAACTATTAAGACTAACAATCTCCCCCTAAGGGGTGGTCATTCAAAAGATGCTCCACTTGATTAGGTCTTTACTTTTCTCGAGCTTGAACTTTGTGTGTAGATATAGAATAGTCTTGAATCTTTGTTCCTTCATGCTTTGTGATCAAATAATGTGGTTGTCTGCCATTGTCAACTTCGTTGGTTAGGTATCTCCACATCTTTCTCCACCATGCTCACACTTTTATTTGTCTTTTGGTTACCAATGATGTAGTTCTTGAGTCTTTAAACTCTGTAGATTCTTTGACATTGACGAAGAATCATCTTTAACTTTGTGTAGCCTTTGATTATGATGAGAACTTTCATGTGTTGTTGGTATGAGCATGTGAATAATCTGCACGATCAATCTCGGCCCGAGCTTCCATAGGAAGAAAACATAAAACAGGTTAGTAATAAGCGGATTCCGGCATTCACAAGTTTGAATTTCGAGGGTGTTAACAGCATAGTGTGAAAACACGCCTCTAATTCTCACAGGCCGCCTGAACTCGAGTCCCACAAGTGAGATAACGCGATATACCAAAGTACACCTACAGTTCAGATGAATCGCTGAGGTACACCGGCGCACCTCACGATGTAGACCGTTTGAGACACACTAAGCATAATCCACGGAGAATTACCAAAGTGACTTGCTGTCAGGGCTGTTTGATGTTGACCTGGCAGAATTTCCATTCAATCCTGAAGATCACAGATGTGAAACTTCTCATAAATGTTCTGGCAGATTGCTAAGATCTGCGTAGGACTCTAGAATATATCACATGTGTCCTTATTGATGCAACTTGCAAGCGAGATGTCATGTCATGTGTTCCTATGAGATCTTTTGATGAATCTCGTGGCTCTAGACTCAATAGTGCATTTTGGTTTTCCTGAGCGGAGACTAAGGAGAGGGTCTCCTTCTTCAATACCAACCATCTCTAAGAGAAAGTCGATAGATTATGTAGGGTTCCCAGTGAGAATGAAACAAATCCTTTTGAGAGGAATTGAGTGGCTAGGAGGTTTAGTGCAGTGCATCACTGGGTCCATGACGTCTTTGTCTTCAATACCAGTGTCATCTAGTGACAACCAAGAGTGCATATGAATTGAACCCGGTTTTGCGCCTAAGGTTGAATATGGAGGGCTATTTCTTTTCACCCTTTCTTTACATTTCTTTTAATTCTTCAACCCCTTCTTTCTCCTTTCTCACATTACTCCTTTTTCAATCATTCCTAAGGACTTCTAATACTAACTATTTGTGATGTCCTTGGGTAGATCCCTTCGGCTCTGGCGGATCATAGGATGAATTTCCTATCCTTAGTCACCTTATAACTCCATGAATGTCCCATGTTGCCATAAAACCATTTTACTTGAAAATCTCACAGAGTGTTTATGATAGAAAACGTGTTTGGAACACTCCGAGAGTTTTATATTTTCATAAACACTCCCCCTTCACATGTGCTTATGAGTTTTAACAAAAATCTGCACATCGAGGGTAGAGTTTGCACTTTTTGAATTGATCGGCTTATGATAGACAATTCCCCACGAGACACGGTTACGTTGCCTAGTTAAAGAGTTCCATTGTCAGTTTTTAGGTGACAACTAGCTCTAATAACTAACTTGAAGTTGTAAACACTCCTTGAAAAGGAGGTTAGACCCATGAAAGTGCATATCTATCACAAGTTTCTCGAGATGGTACATTTACTAACATTGATTCCCGTCAATTCATTGGTTCCGTCTGAGTCGAGCTCATTTTGAGATTCAAACACCGATCATTAAACATTTTTGATCACATTTTAATCACGTCTCCTCCCCCTCAAAAATAGCATATTCGTGATATTTTTGATATCAACGGATTAAACAACATTTTAGAATCTTTTGGGGAGACAAACCGATTTGATTTAAGCATGAATTTGGAACATTTTTGTTTTATGCTCCCCCTTTAATAAAGCATAATCAATTAAAGGGTTTTAGAGGGAGTTATCTTAAGCACAAAATATTTTGAAAGATTTTGAAAATCTTTTTGAACAATCTTGAAAAGGTGCTCAAGGTGATGATGATTTCTCACCATTTTTAAATGTAGTGCACTGAAGCGTACACTTGATTTTTTCTATAAAAGCACGAGTTTTGATTTGAAAAAAAATTAAAAGTCATCATTTTAGTCCGGGTTTCGTACTGAAGTATACGAAAGCCATTTTATGAAGAAATTTTGAGAAACGACATGTTTTGAAAAACATTAAAGAACTCTCGCTCAAGCATCTGTACATACCCATATCATTGTTGAATGACATTTCTAGAAACGCATGAATATCGATTATGAGAGACATGTCGTGAGAAGAATATTTTTGGATTTTTGATTTTATATTGTTTTTGTATTTTTGAAAAAATTTATATTTTTATATTTTGCTTTTGTTGGTTTTTCAAATTTTGTATTTTGTTTTTCAAAAATATTTACAGCGAAGCTTTTTGGAAAAACATTTTCAAGAAGATTCGAGAAGACTTTCTAACTCCTCAGGGGTTAGGCTTCGCATTCCAATTCGTCGAACTAAATAGTCAAACCTTTCTTTTGGAAGGGCTTTAGTTAATAGATCGGCGAGTTGGTAATCTGTCTTCACGAAGAATAATTCGACAGTACCTTCTTCCACATGTTCTTTTATGAAGTGATAGCGGACTCTGATATGCTTAGTCTTTGAGTGATGAACAGGATTGCATGATATGGCTATGGCACTTTTCGAGTCACAATACATAGGTATTTTATCGAAAGTAAAGCCATAATCTGTGAGTTGTGTTCTCATCCATAGAACTTGAGCACAACACGCAGATAGAGACACATACTCAGCTTCAGCGGTTGAAAGTGCGGTGCAATCTTGTTTCTTTGAAGACCAGCTTACTAACTTTTCACCCAAAAATTGTGCTCCTCCAGATGTACTTTTTGCTGTAACTTGATCACCTGCGTGGTCCGCATCTGAAAAGGCAATAAGATCAAATCCGGATTCCTTCGGATACCAAAGTCCCATGTGAATGGATGTCTTCAGGTACCGAAAGATCCTTTTAACCTCTTTGAGGTGCAGGTCGGTAGGCTTTGCCTGAAACCGTGCTAATAAGCAAACAGCAAAATGAATATCTGGTCGACTAGCAGTGAGGTACATGAGAGAACCAATCATGCTCCGATATTTCTTCGGATCAATAGGTTTCCCAAACAAATCGGCTCCAATTTTTGGTGAAGTTACCATTGGTGTTCCGACCGAGTCACAATTATCCATACCATGATTTTTCAAAATCTCAGTTGTGTATTTAGCTTGATTTATAAAAATTCCACGAGGGGACTGATGTATTTGTAAACCAAGAAAGAATTTTAGTTCCCCCATCATGGACATTTCAAATTTGCTTTTCATGAGATTTTCAAAGTGTTTTGAAAGATTCGGATTAGTGGACCCAAAGATGATGTCGTCCACATAAATCTGAACAATCAAAATGTCGTTTTTGCATTTTGTGTAAACAAGGTAGGATCAACTGTTCCTTTGGTGAAATTGTTTTGGATAAGGAAAGAGGACAGTTCGTCATACCACGCTCTCGAGCTTGTTTCAATCCATAGATTGCCTTTTTGAGTTTGTAGACGTAGTCTGATGTTCCAAGTCGATGAAGCCTTCTGGCTGACTCACGTACACTTCTTCTTTCAAAGTTCCATTCAAGAACGCGGTCTTAATGTCCATATGATAAACCGTGATGTTTTTGTGAGTTGCATAGGCTAAGAATATCCTGACTGCTTCAAGTCTAGCTACCGGCGCGAATGACTCTTCAAAGTCTATCCCTTCCTCTTGTCTGTATCCTTTGGCCACAAGACGAGCTTTGTTGCGAATTACATTCATCTCTTCATCCCTTTTGTTCTTCCATAACCATTTGAGATCAATGACGGGAATGTCAATTGGTCTTGGAACCATTTCCCAAGAGTCATGTAGACGGTATTGGAGAAGTTCCTCCCGCATCGCTTCTATCCATGCGGGTTCTGCCATTGCCTCACAAATGTTCTTTGGCTCTATATTGCTAATTGAGCAAAGGTAAATGCATAAGTCGCAATCGTTGGCAAGTTGGCGTCTCGTCTGAATTGGCCTTGAAGGTTCACCAATAACTTGTTCAATTGGTTGGTCTTTTGTCCACTTCGAGTAGAAGGATACCGTTGGTTATTTATGCGGTTAGATGGTTCTCGTAAGCTTGAAGAAGATTCACTGCTTCCGTAGCAAATGGGTTTTCAAATAAGTCGTCATCTAACGTTGCATCGTTCTGGTTTTGGTTTTGCTCATCAACTGCTGGTAGAACGGGTGCAATAGCTGGAGTAGATGTAGATGATGTTGATGGAGTTGGTGCATTGGTTTCACCGTTGTAGATGCATCTTCTGTTGGTGGTGGAGGATGATTTTGAGCCGGTGCTTGCGGAATGATGGTTTGATGCATTTGTCGAGGTTCCACCATAGTATTCATCGAACATTAACTCAAAGAAATTCTCCCATTCTTGTTCTTTAGGATTGTCAATCGAAGTTGATTGAGCTCTTTGAGGTACGAGTCCTGAACTGATGTGTCCAAAAGTCTGCGGGTTTAGTGCGGGTTCTAGAGCGAGTCTCTCATAAGCCATTTTTGAAAGTTCATCAAATTTCACATTCATCGTCTCCATGATCCTCCTAGTTATTCTGTTATACACCCCTAATACCCTCGAGTTATCCGAATATCCAATGAAGATTCCAATATCACCTTTGTTTTCGCTTTTCCAAGATCTTCTCTGTCATTCGTAGGATAGCACAAAGCGCCAAACACGCGAAAGTAAGAGATATCCGGTTTTATTTTGTTCACAAGCTCATATGGGGTTCTATTGAATCTTGGATGGATAAGGGATCGGTTCTGAGTGAAACAAGCAGTGGCAACAGCATCAGCTCATAGAAATAACGGTGCACTAGAATAAATTAGCATTGTGCGAACAACTTCTACAAGAGTACGATTTCTTCTTTCAACTACCCCATTTTGCTGTGGAGTTCTAACAACTGATGTCTGATGTGTGATTCCAACATCTTCAAAATAATTTCTTAACTCCTGATACCACTTAACTGATGTCAAAATAATTTCAAAATAATTTCTTAACTGATGTTTAATGTCTGATGTGCGATGTCTGATGTCTGATGTCTGATGTCTGATGTCTGATGTGTGATGTCTGATATCCAATTCAGCATCTACTATGTGTCTTCCGCTTAGGTCCGGTCCAGAGACAACACAACTATTGTCCCCCGTTGTGATTCTTCGTGGGGAAGACAGTGCCGCCACTACGCTCATGCTCTATGAAAACTCACCACTCCCGTGATACTCACCATTAATGGAGGGCGCTCGCATATGACGTGCCACGGATGGGCAACTCGCTACGAATCCACAAAGCATGTTTAAGGACGAGTATAGACATATGTTGCAAACGATATCGATTTATAGAAAACGATTATTGATTTATATTGTAAACCACAAAACATGTATAGACGACATCGATTTATATTGTAAACTAAAAAAACATGTATAGACGACACGGACACGATTATAATGATTACCGATTTATAGTAAACGATTCTCATCTTTTGTTACAGATTTTCGCCTCCCGCCCTGCTTCTTCCTCATCTTTTGTTACAGAATCGATGACATCAAGTGGAGGACATTCAGCAGGTCGAAGAACACACCCGCCGTGTTGAGAGTCCAGATTATGTGCCTTCTCCATCTTATGTGCCCCCTCTCCGCCTATATCTCTAGCTGCGATGAGGAAATTTTATACACCGCCCTCCGGTTCTTCCTCATCTTTTGTTATCGCTTCTCGCTGACGAAAATTTTAGAGAGATTGCCGGACAGGAGACGATTTCGAGTTAGAGTTTCGCGGTAGACGTGATGGCAAAGATCATTGAGCGACTACGCTGATTGATCTTAGTTTCTAGTTATATTGTGATTTTTGTGAACCATGTATCAACTATTAATCTATACAAGCTTAGTTATTTATGTATTCAAGCTTGTAATTTTGTGAACCATGATATTACCTGATTATGTTGTACATAATTATACAAATTCTTTTCCGATGCAACAAAAATCCTTTTCGTTGTGACGGGACTTATAATTGAAAGAACATCCCAAAAGCCCAAAAAAGTTGTGTAAGTATTATGCATGTCCTTTATCAAAGGTAAATAATTATACGCTTGCTTATTTACGAAATATATCAATAACTTGTTTGTTAAGAATACATTTCTTATAATTGTTTTACCATGTAACACTCGTGGATCAAGACTATGGGTGTCGATACTTTATGTGGAAGGATGTATTTCAACAAAAGTACTTTTTAGTCAATGCTTCTTCAACGCAGCGCTCAAAGCTAAACTAAATATAACACGATCAACATGCTTGAAACAAGAAACCAGAGGTTATTGTCTCAAAACAATATGTTGAAGGCAAGTATAAAAACGGAGGAGGCATCACCGAATTGGCAAGAAATCCGCTGATCACGCACATGCCACCGAAAGTGGAATACTCTATGACCATATAGATGACATTAATAATCTTTATGTGAAGTAGATTTCATTGTAATAGTAGTAGCATTTGTTGTTGTATTTGTTTAATGTTTAATGTTTAATGTTTAATGTTTAATGTTCATTATTGTTTAATTAAATGAAACAAATACACAATAAAACATAACGAAAAAATCTACACAAATAAATATACTCTACATATAAAAACACTACACAAATAAATACACTATAATATAAAAACACTACACAATTAAATATATATATATATATATATATATACATATATATATATATATATATATATATATATATATATATATATATATATATATATAAATATATATATATATACGTGAGACCACGGACCTAATCACCTGCTATGAGCTGGTATAAAATAGGGTGCCCCATTAGATTATCTCTTTTAAAAAGACCCTCACACACTTGTATATTTAGACCATTATCTCTAGCCATGATTTTGAAAGTCTCCGGTTTGTAAAAACTAGTAAATAAAAAAAAAAATTGAGTCTGTTCTATTATATGTTTACAACTTGTGAAAATCTAAGTATAGGGCCACTTGACTTGGAAGGTCCTAACTTTTAAATTAGCATTAATGCAAAAATGCATCATATCAGCTTTGTTATCAGATGTTGTAACTATTTTTTATCATATGACATCAACCTTTCAAATCGTATATATTTATATATTCTACTATTTTTCAATGACCATTTTACCCTTCAAATTTTGAAAAAATTAAGGGTAAAATGGTCACAAAATACAATAAAGACGACTCAGTGCCATTTCAAGTGTCGACATTAAAAAATAGTTCACAAACATACAACGACAAAATTTAGTATGATGCATTTTATGCATTAACCTTAAAATTGATACAATACTTGAGAACTTTGAGCATTTTATATTTCTACAAACCTAATCCTACAATTTAATATAAAATATAAATAAAAAAGACACTAAGCTTGATAGAAAGAAAAGAAAAAGTCCATTTAGATCAGCATTTAAAATCAGATATATATATAAATTTTTTTATGCGTAAAAACTATTATATCATGTGCATAAAAAACTTGTAACAAAGATATATATATGCAATTATTCACTTTTAAAATGCTATATATGCAATTACTTCAAAAGTTTATTTGATGCTCCATAAGTCAAAGTCATTACTAGATGTCTTTTAGAGGCTTTGTTTTTTTTTATTGAGAAATCTTAAACATTTCCACAAAAGACTTACAAATTTGCCCACTCACAGGATGCTAACATATATCATGATCGATTTCCGCTTTTATAAGTATAATGTGAGAAAAAACTATATAATATTGCTGCGTGTATAGAAATTTTTTGTAGAAGGAAATAGTAGCATAGTGTAGCAAAAATCTTTTTTATTTTATCTTTTTATTACTCTTTATCTGTATTATATAAAATTCTTTTATTACTCAATTAGCTTTCAGTTAATCCAAGTGATCCAATTAACTATATTTAAAGTATGAGAACGATGGTAAGGTTTCTTGTATCGGTTGCAAAAAAAAACCTAAAAGTTTTGGCTGACCTAATGAAGTGGAGTGATACGGTCACCCTTGACAATCCATTGAAAAACTGCTTTGACACGGTCATCCAATCTGCTATGTGGTGCATTTGGAAATATTGGAATGGTGTATGTTTTGATTTAAAACCTTGATCCGCGCAAAGACACTATTTGAAAGACGTTAAATTTTTCTCCCACTCTTGGGTTTGTACAGGAGTAGGAATTTCGATAGACTGGATTATTTACCTGATCAAGGCATTTCCAATCCTATGTAACTTTTTTTTGTTATAGTTCCTTGCTAGAATTTGATCTTAATAAAAGTATTCTATTGTTCAGAAAAAAGTAAAAAAAGAAAAAAGCCTATTAAAGTCAAGAGTATCATAAAAGATTAGACAGATTAGCTTATTTCTCGATTAAAATGAAATATATGCAAAACTGACTTGAAAAACTAAATCAAAGATTTCATGTGAACAATCTTTTAGATATTAATATCCTATATAAGTGATAAGTTTGTTATAGTAAAAAACAGTAAATAACTAAAAATATAAGGTAATTTCGTAACTTGTCACATAGTCCGGAGGGGGTGTTTTGTTTTGTTTTTTTTCTCTTTTTCATCAAACGACGTCGTGCCCAACAAGAAATGTATATTATCAGCCATATATAAAAAAAATTATAAATAACTAAAAGTACAAGATAATTACGTAACTTGCCACTAGTTCCGTGAGAGGGGGTGGGGTGTTATGAATTTACTTTTTCTTTTTCTTTAGTGAAATGATAAATTAAAACTAGCTCTATACTTTAACACTCTTTAAGTTTGATAAATTGGTATATTAATGATTAAACTCATTAAACTCTATACTATAACTTTTTTACACATCTTTTCCCTTAATTTCGTTTACAATTAGTGTTTATGAAAAGAATAAATATAAAGTCCATATATTTTATATCATAAACTCGATATTATCATTATCCATACCATTAGAGGAGAGTTATTTTACATACCAAACTTATCTTACATACAAAGGAACTCATCTCCACCATTCATTTAAAATAAAATCAATGATCGGTGATAAAAGATTTTATTAAGGCTACTTATTTTTATAATTTAAATATCTCTTAAACCGTTAATTGCTAAAGAAAAATAATTACAATCCATCGCCGACAGCATTTAATTATCTTTCTATGCACTTAAAGACTAGATATACCTTCTAAAAGAAAAAAGCTTTTTCCATCGCTTTTTTCGTTTTTCCGCTTTTCTTCTTAGTAAAACCTAAATTTGCATAAAATATCATATATTATTTAACACAATGAAATCACACGCGATATTTATAAATCACATACGATATGTAATATCATATGTGATAATTAGTAAAATCATATATTATAAATCACATACGATATACATATCATATATGATTTAACACTAATATCAATACGTAGATTCAAATTAAGTAAATGTCATATATTATATTTAACAAATTTCAAGAACGTGAAAAACAAAAAAAAAACTTAAAAAAACGCGGAAAAATACTAAAAAAATTTTGTCGAAAGTATATCAAAGCTTATCTATGTGAAAAGATAATTAAATACTCGTGAATGATATTTTTTCGCTTAACGATTAACCTGCCGTTTATTAATATTTTAAAAAAAAGATGATGAAAAGCCAGTTTTTAAATTGTTTCGATTAATCTTATCCATTAGATCAAATAAAAATTGGATACAAGGAAGATTGATCCTCGATATGTAAATAATCTGTCTCAAATAACTTAAATCATACCATTATTATATAAGATATTTATTATTCTATATACTTGATAAGTTATCATTTAAAGTAAATTACGAAAAGAAACCGTATAGATATTGATTATACCAAACTCAACCTTTTTCTAAGTTCTTTACTTAAATTTAATTATTATGCCACAATCATACTTTTTCTTCTTCATTTCCACCATCATATAATACCTTTATCTTTTGTCAATCTCAAAACCACCAACCCTTCATCTCTTCCATTCTCTCTCACATTAATTTTTTCCAATGGTCAGCTTATCTATGCTTTTGCTTATTAAAGCAACTTATCTTTGTATTTCAAGTACCAAGAAAACATACATAGTTCAAATGTAATCATCGCTCAAGAGGAGCCACTACGTAATCGACGGCTACTATGCACCAAAACCTATTTATGGAATAAAACAAGAGATATAAAACAATACAATTTCATACACCGTTTGAAATTTGGAACATGAACATCCAACATGTAACATACTAACATATCCTCACTTCAAATTCTACTGGTGAAAAACTACAACGATATGTTGTTCTTCCACCATTACTACGCCGTGATCTTCCTCCCACAACATTCACCACGCCAGGGACATGCTCCACGCCTAGGGCACGCCTAGCAACCTCCCCACCGGCCTTGCTTCCACGCTTCTGGGCACGCCTAGCAACCTCCCCACCGTGCTCGCTTCCACGCTTGAGGCACGCCAAGTATCCCCACGCCTGTGGCCTCAGCCACGCCTGTGGCCACGCCAGTGCCACGCTTCGTGGCCACGCCCACGCCTGTGGCATCGCCCGAAAACAATCTCACCTCATAATTCACGCCGTGCCACGCCAGAGAATTTGGTGTACACGCCGCACGCTTTTAAAACGCCGACTAACGTAATGTGTGAAAAGTGTTCATTTTAGTAAAATTGTATGCCATGGTATGTGTAAAGTACCATGTGAAAGTGTTCATTTTAAAAAATTTCTCTATAATTTATGCTTTTTAGTTACACATCAATTAAATAATAACTTTATTCCTGAGCTACAAAATGAATGTTTCTAAATTACGCAGAATCAAGTATAGAATAAATCGCTCGCTACCAAATAACTCATTTTGTTACTTGCTTATCTCCCCATGTAAAAGTTTTATTATTTAAAGGTGCATATATGGGTTAAAAGATTAATATTTGGGTGAAAAAAAACATATGGCCGCATTAACTACACTCATGATGCATATATAGTCCTTAAAGAATACGCACGGTAATTATTAACCTCCTCACGGGCCACATACATGTATTCTTTTCATTCCTCACTTTTTCAAGATAAACACGCTTTTCATTTCGCTGGTTCAGATTTCCTCGACCGCTTTACTGACTTATTAAACTTTATATTTACCGTTCAAGATTTTTCGCGCTTTATAGTTTTTTAAGATAAAAAATTATAAAAATAAAAAAAAAAAAAAAAAATGCAAAAGCGGGCGAAATAATCTAAAATTATACCACCACAAAATAACCCCACCATATAAACATTGGCTAGTGTAGTGCTTAAATCCCAACCATGCAGCCAATGATCAATCATCGTCAAGTTGGTGAGTGTGTCTTTTTAGATTTTTATATGCTTTTATATTCGTGATTTGACAAGATTCGTTTCTTCAATCTTACGGTGGAGATTTGTATAATTCAATGTTGAAACTTGAAATCATGGCGGATCTTTAGCTAACGAGAAGTGTTATATCGTTCTATTTATGTTTCTACTTCTTTCGTGAACGTAATGTGTGTGTTTATAGATCGATCAAGCAAAATGTTAGAGACGGAGCACAAAGAATTGCGAAGAATCGAATCGTGGCCGACCTGTAAGACTACCGATCCAATTAAAATTGATATATTTTCTATTGTATTAGAGATCAATTGAAGCAAAATAGGTTTATAATTAATGTCAACGAAAGATTATTAATTGTAGCTAGTAAAATAGAAAGATAAATACTTAAAATAATACTCTATCTCTATCTGTCTCAAAATTATTTTTTGGTAAAAAAACACATATTAAAAAAAACACTAAACTATTCAACTAATCAAATATCATCCACATTCACTAAACTTTTTTTTTTAGTTAATTAAAATAAAATTTGAATAACTATTTTGGCACATCATAATATGAAAATGTTGACATTAGTTTTGAAAAAGGAGTAGGATATAAATAACATTTCACTTAATTTGTAATGATCATCATATCGTTAGTGGATTTGCTTTAAGTGTCATGTCACAAATAGTATTTTAGTTAAATACAAAATGCATATGCTTACTGAATACTCGTATGTAAAACTCTCTCATGTATTTAAGACAAATATTGTTTGTTAAACATTTTATTCCTTAATAAGTGTTCTTGGATGTTGATGCTATTACTTTCGTTAGTAAATGATAAAGTAAACAAATCAATTTTTAGAGAAAAGTTCGATTGAGGACTATTAATTATTTGAATGATTGTCATGCCTAAAAACGCATACGACTAATTTTATATTTAATCCACCAACATAATGAAAGTGATAATATTTCTCTCCCTCACGACAAGATTTGACAAGCAAGTGTCAGAATCTAATCATAATATGAAATTAGACATTTATTTAAAGACGCCAATCACTACTCTAATTATTTTATACCGGGGATTATAGTCACTTATTTTATAAACTAGAAAAATGAGAGAATTAATTCATATATTCAATTATAACTCACTTCAACCCCTATTATTTTACATAAATCAAGAGTGATAATTCATTAACCTACATAAATTACATCATTGTAACGTATTTAACTTTTTATAGTAGTTTATATATACCCATTAAATTTAAAAACTCGCGATATTTCCTCATAATACAAGATTTATCAAGTACAACGCATAAATACATTTTAAGATGCTGGAGATATACAAATACTAAAGCTTTTAAATGCAGATATACGCAATCGCCTCTTAATTATATGCGGAATGTATGACACATTCATATATTTTCTACATTTTTGTTCTGTATATAAGATAATGAGGATTTGATTGATTGATAATCACAAATACAATGTACAAATATATAACAAAGGCATGGAATAATCTAGATGCGAGCTTGAGCCCGCATTACATAAACACAAATACGGGTTAACACTCTCAAAGAATCGCTTTTAGAGACATCGAATCGAGAATCTTGGTTTAAATTTCAAATAGAAAGCATAAACAAGTCTTTCGTGAAGATATCTCGCAGATATTGGTAATGAAAAGGAACATAGAGAACCTAACCCCACCAAGGGCAACCAAGTGATGGCGCTTAATGACCGTATCTAATATTTATAGTGTCTCGCTATACCTATGGTCTACCCTAGTGCAACTAACGGCAAAGGTACCCTGGCCGCAGATAGTGTAGTAAATGGTGTCAGGTCGTCCCAAGAGCTATGCGTGTTGGATTATTACTAAGTCTAATTGTCACGTATAATAATGGTTTCGAAGGGATTTAATTAATTAAACTACTAATGCGTAATAAAATAAAAGTAGATAAATAGGTAAAGGGAAATCAATAGAATAATATGGCTAACCTAGTAATCCTCCTAGCTTAGTTATGTCTACGCCTACTTACTTCCATTACTTCGTGGGGTCAAATTCGGAGGACATCATTTGTCAATTCGCCTAACCTATTAGCAAAGATGCCACCACAGGAGAAATCACACCGGCCATAAGTCTTGTTGTTCCCGGTCCACTAAGCCAAGTCATTAAGTACCGCTACATGCTAGATAGTGATCGCTGGTCAAATCAAGACAAGTAGAAAGAGTCGTCATTGGTCATATCTACCCTTCCCGCTCTCGGGCTTCACCCTAGGGTCATTCATATCTCCTGTAATCAAGCTCTCGCCATTCAAAACTACCGAATCAAGGGTGACTACCAAAGAACTATGCATGCATAAACTTAGAAATAATTTTATGGAAATAAAGGTAAACGCAAACAAAATAATTAAGGAATCATAACTAGGCTAGCACCAAAGGGTGCTTAGTCAGCCATATTAATCATGCAAATCAATTCAATATGCAAAGGTACGTAAATACATGAATTGAAAGTAAAAATATAAAATGCTAAAGCTTATCAGAATGGAGAGACTCTCCTTGGAAACAAATCAGATGCTCCCTCTGTGACCCTTGAGTTTTTCCCCACGCTCGCAGTTGTTGCGGGAATGAGATGATTAGAAATGCCGAATTCGGGTATTTATAGGCAGTTCCGGGTTACTACACGCCAGAATTTCTATTTCTTCTCAGAATGCACTAGATCGCTAGTTACGATAAAATCTTAGTAGGGGTTACGCCAGAAGTCTTCAATAAAACCCTGTTACGCCGTAAGTGAAGATGTAGTTACTACGTAAGTATCGCCAGATCCTCATTTGACCTAATGGAGCTACGCCGAACCTTTGGGAAAAGCCGCAGAACCTCTTGATAAGTTGGTATTCGGGTCACGCAATAGTTACCGCTGAATGTGAGAGAGGAGTTACGCGAACTTCTTCAAAATAGGCATACCGTGATAAATCTTTAGTAATGTTTCCATTCGCCTCTTTAGCTCCAATGCTCGTAATTTCACTGGAAGTGGAAAATAATGGAAAACAACCGTGAATTCATATAAATGATATAAATAACGAGCATTATCTGGGAAATTGACACTTAATATTCGTGACTATTTGATGTTATCAAATATCCCCCACTTAAACTCTACTTGCCCTCAAGTAGACCTTATTAGATAGATTCCTAAAAAGATATCTCCCAAAACCTTTAAAATATGATTTTACAATTCCTTTATGCTAGAATAAAACAAAGTCAACACCTCACCTAAAGGGGAACAAACACTCAAATCTCTCAACTATTCTAAGTATCAATTTCTGTATTACTACCAATCAAAGACTGCCATAGCATGTATTCTATCATAAGCTTCTATTACACACAATCTCCACCACTGAGTTAGCTATGGCTAAACATTCTCAAGGCAATATGGGTAGACACCTAACAAAGGTTAAGTGGGTGACTCGCCATTACTAATATGTCATGGTGAAGTGGACAAAATCAATAATACATGACCAAATCAATGGCCAAGACACCAAAGATTGCTCGATGTATCACCTAGACATGCTTCCGTTTAATTAAAAGAGATAAGACATGGATATATAATTGGTGTAAATGAAAACAAGTGGTAGTCTAAATCTATAACCAAGTCATCACCACTTACCGCCCTTCAAAGTTCAATCTTAGAAGTCTAGAAACCTGATCATGAAATGCAAGGTAGATGTGTCATTCAGAGGACGCCGAGACAAGCAATAATTACCTTTCTTCTTCGCTGGCATAATTACCAACTCCAATTAAATGCTAATCGAAGGCCTCCTCGATATAATCAATAAAGTTCATACAATAGTGCTTATAACATCGCACTTTACAATATCATAACTCAATCAACTTTCTTTTTTTTTCAACAAAACATAATAACATAACATCCCCCCACTTGAGATGAACAATGGGAATGGGGGTCTTCAATGATCTTCATAAATGTTGTCTAGCCGATTCCCAAACCTTCCAATTTAACCTTGAATAGGCAAAATGATGATTTCCCAATCACAAAATAAAGACTACGTGGTAGGCTAAGGTGTATAGGTGTAACTAAACAATATATTGGTTGACAAAATGAAAGGAATGGCTCGTATGCATGTATCTAAGTGGTATCTTGCACTAAAGTGAGTGCAACAAAGGCTACATGGCTCTAAAGTCGAAGGTATAACCGATAGACTCACAATAGAGGCTATTTGGGTGATAATCCTATAATATTGCCTTCTAAAACCTAAAAGTCCAAATACATCGAGCTAACTCAACATACCTCGCCTATGGTCTCGAAATGATGCAAAGGCCAAGTTCTAAAGTTTACAAGCTACCTAAGACACCTATAATTTCTATGGATGGGGTAAAATATTGGAAACGGATAAGGCTAATCTCACCATGTAATGTCAAGGGTTGTATGTGCTCTGCTAAGGTCTAATCTAGTTAGTTCTGAAAACATGTCAAAATTTTAAAATGGCATAATTTTTAAAATAAACTAAAATGAGGCCAAATAAAGTTCAAGAGATAATTCTACTCGCCCCTTCCTCCTTTGAATTGTACAAAGTCCCTTTTGTTAGGCATTAAAATAAAGCCAAGTTTAGGGACTAAAGTCGTAGAACTTCCCCGGAAATGTTCTAAAAAGAAGAAGACCCACTAAAAAATAACCGCGTGTTCTCGCTTTAAGTCAAGTATGAACAAACTTCAAACCCTAAATCACAATACCACAAAGGCATACCTAAAATAAAAACAAAGAATGAAAAAACCTAACCTACCTCAGAATCACAACAGATTTAGCTTAATGCAACAAGTTCCTTTTAAACCACTTCTATGTCCTGGGTGGGACAGTGAAGTCTCGTGGAGGGTTTGTGGAAACACCTACACAAAGTTCATTTAAAAAACTACGGTTACCGCGGTTTTAAAATGAAAGAATTAGTAGAGGGAAAGTTACGCCGTGAACTACTACAGGAGTTACGCCGTGAATCGCAAAACCCGGTATGAGTCATTGCTTAGTAGTTACTGCTGCGAACCATTTGTATTACGCCAGAATGGTACGTTGCCAAGAATTCTCACGCTAAAATGTTTGTTACTAAGTAGTAATCACCAAGAGGAGTTACCGCAACTCGCTCAGATCAAGAATCGCAGTAAAGAATTAGTTCCTCGCTTTCCCTCTCGCAAAATGGTTAGAAAACACAAAACCCAAAGTAGAAGGAAATAAAACAAAAGAAAAGGATAATTCTAGTTGTCTCCCGAAAGAAAGCACTTTTCTTATTAACGGTGTCTTAAGTTAGACTGCAGTCAGCTGGGCTACCAGCCGCTTGTTGGTCATTTCACAAGGGACATGGCCTACCACTGATCCAACTTACCAAATTTTCATCCCTTTTGTAGTCATTTCCCAATTCTAAAATGTTCTGCGAAACTTTGATTTTCCGTAGGTGATCAATGCCTTTTTCTTTTCGTCTTCCTCAATCGATATCAAGTAAAGGTCGAGCTTGGCTTAACCGCCTCTTGGGTCCGCTTCTAAAGTTCTTGATCGTTTCGCATCTTGAAAATAGTCTTTTCATCGTAATCTTCAACCATACTAATCATTCTTTTCATTTTATCTAAAACCATTTCCCCGAAAAGGCCTTCCTCAAAATTACTCCCGTAAGTCCACATCCTCCACAAATTCACTTACGCCTAGTAACCATAAAGTCCACCAAGAAATGAATGGATCCCAACAAAGACATGGGATATTAGCTGCAAACCCAAGAAAATTATTTCGTATTCTAATTCTTTCTTCATAACTTGTTGTAGCACTCCTTTGACATGATATTGATGGGGAAGTCGTTGTCAATAAATGGGTGGAAGTCGATGAACCCGATTTTGCATGAGATTTTAAGATAATAGGGTTTCGTGATGTATGCGGGTTCCTACCTCATGAAATTTAGGTTGAAGTGGCTGCGAAAAAGTCTTAACAGAGTTATCTTGCCAATGGGTCATCTCAACATCACTTGAGAGGTCTTCAGCACTCAATCCTAGGTCATCTTCCTCAAAATTCACGAAAACATCAAAATCTTTCCCCGAGTCAAACTCTCCAGGGTCTGGGGGGTCGCTAAGAAATTTTTCTAAAGCTTCACCAAAATTTCCTACTAGGTCAATTGCACATACCTTCTTCGGGGTAGACAAATGTTCATTAGGTCCGAAAGTGGCAATTTCTCCATTAGCTTCAAGAGTCAATTTTCCGGCAAAGACATCTACCTTAGTGTGAGCAGTGGTAAGCATGGGTCTTCCAAAAATGACTGGTATCTTGTTGTCTTCCGGAATGTCAAGAATCACAAAATCTACTGGGAAAAGGAATTTCTTAATTTTCACCAACACATTTTCAACAATTCCTAATGGCGATTGCATAGATCGATCACCATTTCAATTTTCATCTTGGCCGAATTTAAGTTACCAATTCCCATACGCAAAAACATCGAACGAGACATTATGCTAATACTAGCTCCAAGATCTGCTAGGGCATTACACATGTTTAGACTCCCGATATAGCAAGGGAGAGTAAAGCATCCTGGATCTTTTTCCTTTTGTGGTAGCTCATTCCTCAAAACCGCTGAGCATCTTTCGTTGAGGGGAATAGTCTCATCATAACTTAATTCCTGCGCAATATCATGACGATTAGTAGTAACAGAATCATTAGTAGGAGGATTTACCAGCAAAGTTTGGTCCAGAAGTGATTGTTTCTCCATGCTGATTCGCCGCTTAACTTTTTTCGAAAAGGTCAAAGGTTCTTCGAGGATAGTTTCTACAGTGTGGACAACTTCCTCCTCCTTGGCTGCTAAATAATCAGAGATAGCTTCTGAACATGAACTAACACTCTTTTCCAATCTTTTAATCCTATCATCGTGCATTTTGAGAGAAGAGATTGTATTATCTACGAATTTCCTCATCAATTTTTCAATCCTATCATCTCGTTCTCTAGATTCTCTGATGTGGTTGAGAATTTTTCTTTCAAGATCGCTCCCTGTTTTGGTTCCAAACACGCTCTTAACCTTTTCAACCTTGCATGCTTCAGCTTCTCTTTCCAACCTTAGTTTTTGAAAATTTTCCCGTAATTGTATTCTTGCTTTGTTATCGTCTTCTTTACCTTATGATTGAAATTATCTCTCGGTCCGTACCCTGTATCCATGTGCCACTTGTAGCAATGTTCATAAATCCGCTGAGTACATTCCAAGGCCTGATCAGGAGTCATGCTAGGAATAGGTCTGGGTGAATCGAGAAGTTCTCGTGTTCGCGCATTAATCCCACGATAGAAGACGTATATGATCTGATGTTTGTTTAAATCTTGAGTAGGGCATCGATAGAGAAGCTCATTAAATCTTTCCCATGCTTGGTAAAGCGTTTCTTCCCCAACCTGAACGAATTGATAGATTTTCCCAATAAGCTTGGCCATTTTTGAAGGAGGGCAAAATTGCAAGACGAATACTTTTCTAAGATTATCCCATGCTCCTTTACAATCGTGAGGGAGTTTGTTATACCATCTTTTCGCTGTCCCAGAAAGAGTCATAGGAAAAATCCTTGCAGTAACTGAATAGCTTGGAGTACCTCTGACGTTAAAAAGAGATGACAATTGGAGAACTTCTTCTACGTGGTTCTGAGCGTCCTCATCATCGTTTCCAGAAAACTCAAGTTCATGTAACTCTCGAATAATATGATCTGGAATCGATAATTTTTCAGTGTGAGAATCTTGAGTAAAGCTTCGCTGGCAGTTCTCATTCGGTCTCTCTAAATACTGCTCCATAGTTAGGTCATCGATATAATTTTCATTGATGACCTCCGGTTCTGTGTCCGACTGGTCTGACTCGTAAAATGAGAAGATGTTGTGAATAGGAACCGGAGAATAGATTTTCCTTCTTCGAAATTGCTTCTCTGGGTCAGCAAATGGGGTAGCCAGAAAAGGCCTCGAGCTGCGAGTCTTGTATCCTGACATTATCAGAAAGAAGCGGCGCCAAAAACTTGATGCAAGTTTTACTGACCAGGTCTTAATATTTATAGTGTCTCGCTATACCTATGGTCTACCCTAGTGCACTAACGAGCAGTGTACCCGGTCGCGTGTAGTGTAGTAAATGGTAAAGCCGAGGTTGTCCCAAGAGCTATGTGTGTTGGATTATTACTAAGTCTAATTGTCACAGACTAATAATGGTTTCGAAAGGGATTTAATTAATTAAACTACTAATGCAGAATAAAATAAAAGCAGATAAATAGGTAAAGGGAAATCAATAGAGGAATAGTGGTGTTAACCTAGTCAATCCTCCTAGCTAGTTATGTCTACGTCTACTTACTTCCAATTACTTTAGGTGGGGTCAAATTCGAGAGGACATCATTTGGTCAATTCGCCCTAACCTATCAGCAAAGATGCCACCACATGAGAAATCATGCGCACCGTCATAAGTCCTGTTGTTCCTGGTCCCCTAAGCCAACTCATTAAGTACCGCTACATGCTAGATTCAAAATAGTGAGTGCCCGGCCGTTAGGAACTTAGACACTACACCGCCAATTCTTAAGTTCATCCAAATGATAGGTGATCAGTTGGTCAAATCGCACAAGTGGAAAGAGTTGTCAGTTGGTCATATCTTACCCTTCCCGTCTCAGTCCGCTCACCTAGGGTCAATTGGTCATATCTCCTAGGCAAATAGCCTCTACCGCCATTCAAAACTACCAAATCAAGGGTGACTACCAAAGAACTATGCATGCCTACACTTAGAAATAATTGTACGGAAGTAAAGGTAAACGCAAACAAAACAATTAAGGAATCATAACTAGGCTAGCACCAAAGGGTGCTTAGCCGCTCATATTAATCATGCAAATCAATTCAATATTCTAAGGTACGAAATACATGAATTGAAAGTAAAAGAAATATAAAATGCTAAATCTTATCGTAATGGAGTGACTTCTCCCTTGGAAACAGCTCCGTATGCTCCCCTAGACCTGCCTTGAGCTTTTTCCCACGTTCTTAGAGTGTTGTGTGTGGAATGGGATGATTAGAAATGCTGGAATTCGTGGGGTATTTATAGGCAACGTCTGGGTTACGGCGTAACCAATATAGGAGTTACACCGTAACCTTCTATTTCTTCGTAAATGCACTAGATCTGCTAGTTACGGTGTAACCTTATTAGTGGTTACGCCGTAGTCTTCAATAAACTCGGTTACGTCGTAAGTGAAGATGTAGTTACGGCGTAAGTATCAGCGGCGTAGATCCTCATTTGACCTAATGGAGTTACGTCGTAACCTTTGGGAAAATTTACGTCGTAACCTCTTGATAAGTTGGTATTCGGGTCCGCAAATAATTGGCGTAATGTAAGAGAGGAGTTACGCCGCAACTTCTTCAAAATAGGCATACTGTGATAAATCTTTAGTAATGTTTCCATTTCCGCGTCTCTTTAGCTCCAATGCTCGTAATTTACCTGAAAGTGGAAAATAATGGAAAACAAGCGTAAATCCATATAAATGATATAAATAACGAGCATTATCGGGGGAAATTGACACTTAATATTCAGGAGTATTTGATGTTATCACCAAGTCTCAAACAAAGTGCATATCAATCTCTGTGTGCTTCGTACGCTGATGCTGAATCGGATTACATGATAAGTAGACTGCACTAACATTGTCACAATAGACAAGCGTAGCGGAAGATTAAAGGTGTGTGTAGCTCACGAAGTGAATTCCGTAAGCAACAAGTCTCGGCAACAACATTCGCAACCCCACGGTATAATAGCTTCTGCACTAGAACGAGAGAGAGAGTCGGCTGTCTCTTAGAGGACCAAGAGGGATGTTTGTTGCCAAGAAAGACGTTGTAGCCTGAAGTCGATCTCCTAGTTGTAGGGCAACCAACCCAATCCGCATCTGAATAGGCAACCAATGATGAAGTAGAAGAAGAAAAAAAATGTAACCCGTAGTCCAAGGTACCCTGAACATACCGCAAAATCTGTTTGAGAGCCGAGAGATGTAGCTCTCGAGGGTCATGCATATGAATGCAGAGCTGCTAAATTGCATAAGATAAGTCTGGGCGAGTAAAAGTGAAATACTGAAGAGAACCTGCAAGACTCCGATATAAAGTAAGATCAGAGACCAGATCATCATCGTCGCCCAGTTTAGACTTAGTGTCAACAGGAGTCCGACTGGGATTATAATTAACCATATATGCTCTCTCCAAAACCTCAATAGCATATTTCTACTGAGATAAAAACAACCCTGAAGAGTCACGTGTAACAGAGATACCCAGCAAATAATTAAGTGGACCAAATCTGTCATAGCAAACTCCTAATATAAGGAACCAATAATCCACTACAACAAACTCTTAGACGAAGCCGTGAGAACAATATCATCAACATATAGTAACACGTAAGTAGTATCCGTCCCCTGTCTGTATATAAATAATGATGAGTCACAACGACTATGAGAAAACCCAACCCGAGTGATATAAGATGCAAATCGCTAAAACCAGGCTCTAGGGGCCTGCCTGAGCCCATATAGAGACCGCTGCAAAAACATACATAATCTGGATGCATAGAGTCCCAAAACCCCGGAGGCTGATGCATATAAATTGTATCGGAAAAATCACCATGTAAAAAAGCATTCTTGACATCCAACTGATGAATTGGCCAATGTCGAGAAATAGCTAAACTAAGAATAGTCCAAATAATACCTGGTTTTACTACCGGACTAAAGGTCTCATCCACATCAACCCCCTCTAACTGATTACTACCATTCGCCACAAGACGAGCCTTGTAGCGACTAAGAGTGCCATCAACCAAATACTTCTGGCAAAAAAGCCACATACATCGAATAATGTTGGTGTCCGTGGGTCGGGACACAAGCTTCCAAATTTTGTTCTTAATAAATGCAGTGTATTCATCACTGATGCAGGCTTTACTGACCATGTTTTAATATTTATAATGTCTCGTTATACCTATGGTCTACCCTAATGCACTAATGGGCAGTGTGGAGTGTAGTATTCGGTAAAACTGAGGTCGTCCCAAGAACTATGTGTGTTGGATTAATACTAAGTCTAGGTGTCACAGATTTTAAGATGATTTAATTAATTAACTAATAAAGCAAGTAAAGGCAAAGGTGTAATCAATAGAGGAGAGTGGTGCTAACCTAGTCATTCATCCTAGCTAGTAATGTCTATGTCTAATTACTTACAATTACTGCAGGTGGGGTCAAAGTCGAGAGGACAACATTTGGTCAATTCGCCCTAACCTATCAGCAAAGATGCCACCACTAGAGAAGTCAGGTGTCCCTTCATAAGTCCAGTAGTTCCTGGTCCCCTAAGCCGAGTCATTAAGTACCGCTACATGCTAGAATTATAAAAGTGAGTGCCCGGGCGGTAGCAACTTAAACACTAACCCCCCAATTCTTAAGTTCATCCAAATGGTAGGTGATCAGTTGGTCATATATTACCCTTCCCGTCTTAGTCTACTCACTTAGGTTGGTCATATATCCTAAGCAACTAGCCTATACCGCCATTCAAAACTACCGAAACAAGGGTAGCTACCAATAAACTATGCATGCATACACTTAGAAATAATTACGTGGAAGTAATATAAACGCAAACAAAACAATTAAGGAATCATAACTAGGCCAGCACCAAGAGGTGCTTAGCCACTCATATTAACCATACAAATCAATTCAATAATTAATGTTACGAAATACATGAATCGAAAGTAAAGAAAAGATAAAATGCTAATGCTTATGGTAGGGGAGTGATTTCTCCCTTAGCGATAGCTCCGTATGCTCCTCTAGACCTGCCTTTGGCTTCTTCCCACGTTCTTTGGTTGTGGTGTGTGAAATGGGATGCTTTGAAATGCTAAAAATCATGGGGTATTTATAGGCCAGATCTGGGTTACGGCGTAACTGATAAAATAGTTACGTCGTAATCCTCTATTTCTTCGTAAATTGCACTAGATCTGCTGGTTACGGTGTAACCTTAGAAGTGGTTATGCCGTATCTTCAATAATTCTTGGTTACGCCGTAGTTTATGCAAGAGTTACGGCGTAGTTATCAGCGGCGCGGATCCTCATTTGACCTAATACAGTTATGTCGTAATCTTTTGGGAGAGTTGTGCCGTAATCTTCTGATGAGTTGGCTTTCTGAGTCACGCTTTAGTTACGGCGTAATGTGAGAAATGAGTTACGCCGTAACTTCTTCAAAGTGAGCATACTATGATATATCTTTAATAATTCTCGAATTCCGCGTCTCTTTAGCTCCAATGCTCGTAATTTACCTGAAAGTGGAATATAATGGAAAACAAGCGTAAATCCATATAAATGATATAAATTACAAGAATTATCGGGGGAAATTGACACTTAATATTCAGGATAATTTGATGTTATCAAATATCCCCCACTTGAACTCTACTTGCTCTCAAGTAGACCTTATTAGAAAGATTCCTAAAAAGATATCTCCTATAACCTGAAAAATATAAGTTTACAAATCCCTTATGCTAGAATAAAACAAAGCCAAACACCTCACAAAATGGGAACGAAACACTCAAATCTCTCAACTATTCTAAGTGTTAATTTTAGGGTGATCACTTAATCGCACAGTCATAGCATGTATTCTATCATAAGCTTGGCGGTTACACAAATCTCCACCACTAGAGTTAAGGGCTAAACAATTTTCGAAGGCAATATGGGTAGACACGACAAAGGTTAAGGGTGATTCGTCATTACTAACATGTCACGGCGAAGTGGACAAAATCCATGATACATGACCAAATCCATGGCCAAGACACCAAAGATTGCTCGCTGCATCACCTAGACACGCTTCATGACTAAAGGGTAGGAAAAGACATGGGATAAATAAATGGTGTAAAATAAAAAACAAGCAGATAGTCTAAATCTATAACCAAGTCATCACCACTTACCGTCCGCCCAAAGTTCACGCTTTGAAGTTAAGAAACCGGATCATGAAATACTAGGTAGATGTGTCATTAGAGGACGTCATGATGGGCACACTACCTTTTCTTCAACTGTTGGCACACTAACCAACTCCAATATTCGAATGTGACCGAGGTGGCCACCTCGATACTAAATCTTTATGAAGCTCATAACATAGTGCTTATAACATTGCACTTTACAATAAACTAACTAACACACACACACACACACACACACACATATATATATATACACACACATATATATATATATATATATATATATATATATATATATATATATATATTGAATCATTTTTTTAAACATAAACATAACAACTAAACATAATATCCCTCCACTTGAGATGAACAATGGGAATTCGGGGGGTCTTCAATGATCTTTAAGAATATGTCGTCGACGAGAGCGTGATTCTCGAACCTTTCCACTTGAACCTTGAACTTAGGAAAATGATGACTTCCGAATCACAAATAAAGACTATAGGGTAGGCTAAGGTGTATAGGTGTATCAAAACAATAAATTGGGTTAACAAAATGAAAGGAATGGCTCAGATGGGTGTATCTAGGGGTATCTTGCACTAAAGGTGAGTGCAACAAAAGGGTTTCACATGGGGGTCGAGAAGTCGAGGTGACTAATCGATAGACACACAATAGTAGACTATTTGGGTGATAATCCTATAATACTGCCTTCTTAAACTGAAAAGTCCAAATACATCGAGCTAACTCAACATACCTCGTCTATGGTCTCGAAATGATGCAAAGGCTAAGTTCTAAAGTTGATAAGCTACCGACACACTCATAATTTGGTGGATTTGGGGTAAAATATTGGAAACGGATAAGGCTAATCTCACCATATAATATCAAAGGTTGTATGTGCTCGACTAAGATCTAATCTAGTTAGGTTACGAAAAACATGTCAAAATTTTAAAAATGGCATAATTTTTCAAAATAAACTAGAAAAACGAGGGAAAAATAAAGTTCAAGAGACAATTCTACTCCCGTCCCCCCACTTGAATTGTACAAAGTCCCTTTTGTACTAAGCGTTAAATAAAGGTGAAGAGAAAAGTAGAATTAGAGCGAGAACTTCCCTGAAATTGCTCCAAAAAGAAAGAAGGCCCACGAAAAAGAGTCATGCCTTCGTATAAGCATCCATGAGCAAACTTCAATCCCTAAAATCACAGTACCGACAAACATAATTCTAAAAAGAAAAAATGAAAAATGAAAAACAAACCTAACTGACTTTCGTAGGAATCACGGTTGCATTTAACATATGCAACAAGCCTTTTAAACCACTTGGTGTCCCAAGTGGACGAGTGAAGTCTCGTGAGGGTTTACAGGGAATACACCCACAAAGTTCATACAAGGTTATTGTGTTTAAAATGAAAGAAGTAAAGTAGAGGATAGTTACGTCGTAACTCTTAGAGGGAGTTACGCCGTAACTAGGCAAAACCTTGCATACGCTGCAAGAGTGTAGCTACGGCGTAACCACTGAGATGGAATTACGCCGTAATTGGTGATGCATCCAAAATTCTACTGCAAAGGGTTGGTTACGGCGTAACTACTGAGATGAGTTACGCCGTAACTATAGTCAGATCAGCATGCTGCAGTAGCAATCACTTTTCCTGCAAAAATAGTTAAAAACACAAAACCCAACATAAATGGAAATAAAATAAAAGAAATGGATAATTCGGGTTGTCTCCCGAAAGAGCACTTTTCTTTATTTACGAGTCTTTAAGTTAGACTCAGAGCCTCGGGGCTTTATGGTGGCCTTTGAACTTGGCCAACCTCCTCCATGTCCTTCATCAAGTTATGCCTAACCCAAGCGATATTTGTGGCAGTGCGGAGGTATTCTTTAGTCTTGATCTTCCGAATTTTTCAAAATTTTTCCTCCGGCCCCAAGTGGTATCGAGTGAACTCATACTTTTCGGCAATAATCGGTAGTGGCCTCTTATATGGAATCCCAAGGAGTTTGCACCTCCTTTGCTCATATGCTTCATCATCGGGGTCAGTAAATTCCTCATTTCCTTGCAACTCAAGGTAATCTAAAATCCCCTCAATGTCAGTCAGACTCGGTACCTTTAAGCCATTCCTCATCGAGCAAATTCTCCACCAGTATACGTTTGCATTTTTCCTTCTCATTTATTATCAATTCTTTGTCATCCTCAACTGTTATTTCACTCGAGTTGTTAGGACTCTCGTCGTTTGAATTTTCTTTACTCATGTATTCTTTCCAAATCTTTTCCTTTGTTAACGCATCTACTTGTCCATACTTGATTTTTACCCAACTATCAAATCCCAAGTTGTCTAACCAAGGCAAACTTTTCCTTTCCTTATCGTTAGTTGAGGTCCAAAAGAATTTGCCCTCTCCCATTCTCATTAAGCTGCTTCCCTCATTACATTTATCGTCATAAGGGTTGCATGATGCCCAGAAGACTTCCCCAGGAGATTTTATCATTTCACACCAATGACTTCGGGTTTCATTGTTATCAGTTCCGCTTAAAGGATCTTCCATGCAGTAGATGTCATCATTAACCAATTCCTTTTTCTGATTATGATCCTCGTAGTCAATCTTGAGCTTTTTAAGAATATTCGAGTTAATTTTAGCATTCTCGAATTGTACCGCGTACCAATCATCAAATGTCAAATCTTTGAACTTGATATTATGTCTTTCAAGCTCATGAGGGCATGTCCATTCTTTTTCTTTTAAACTATCACCTCCATTGCAATACTCGCGAAAAGGGTCGCACGTAGGCCATGCTCGTGTGGATTCATCATCAGTTATGATTATTGGAGTACATCAGTGAGTGATTGGCGGTTCCTCTTCTTCCTCGAAGGAGAGTTTTTCCAATCTTTCTTCATCAGTATATGCAGCCCACATGAATTTGTTATTTTTGACCCTATCCTTATCGCTTCCTCCATCGCAAATCTCATTTCTTGGGTCACACGAGGCCCATATATCATACCAGTACCCCTTAGCTACGGGTATTTTTTTACACCAGTGATATTTATTTTTAGATGGGGACAGAGGGCATAAATTAATGTCGTGGGGCCATCCGTTAATTACCTGCGTTCTTGATTCGTCCACTTCGATAAATTCGTCTGCCCACGTATCCCAGTTACGCCGAAACTGGGATGTTTGGTTACGACGTAACTCGCTTGAATCATCCTTATCAATATCTTTCATAACCCCACGATTGCTGTCAAAAATATAGTTACGCCGTAACTCCTTAGACAGGTTACGGCGTAACTCCGATCCGTCGACGGAATCTTCACCAGAATCCGTATCTTCAGTGTGAGAATTAACCTGTATCTTCGAGTCATTATCAGCAAAAATCACTTTACATTCCATTGTGGGTTTTGATCCTTCTGATTTAGTGTTATTCATCCTAATTTTCTCATTAAGCTTTTCCACCATGGATTCAAGGTTTTTAGGGTTGTGTCGTGATTGGAAAGGCTTCTGTCAATGTTTTCCAGGAATTCTTTTAGCCACTCATCTTGTTCCTATTGTCTTTGGGCTGAATTTTCCAGGAATTTGTTTATTGTCTCTTCAAGGTTGGGCTTTCTTTCTCCATAAGGCCCACGGTTGTAATTTCCACGATACCCGTTACTATTTCGATTATCTCCTTAAAACGATCGATTTTCTACATATTTGGCTTCTTCAATTATATTTTCTTCATTAACGTGAGGACAATTCTTGGTGAGATATCCTCCCCCACAGCTTTCACAACCCACTTGGATGGCATGAACGGTTTCTCTGACTTTTAGCATATCTTGTTAGAATCGATGCTCAAGGTTGTTTAGACCTTATCTAGGATAATCAATAAGCACAAATAACAATGAACATTATGAATGCACAACGGAATAAAGAACTTTCATTGTTATTATATCAAGGTTTCTTCGTCATCATCTCCTACACTATTACAAACACAACCAACAGCCCCAATACTATCTTGTTCATTGATAGTACATGTTATCTATCTATAACAAGGAATCATGGATCCTTGAGGCTAAACACTAGTCGACTAACCAATACCCAAGACGTCCCCTAACGCCTGTACACACACACACACCTTTACTAATGGTGTTCACATCTTGACACACATAATAATAGACGCCCATATCCATTTTATAAACTAGAGGATTAGGGTTACAAGAGATAAGACATAAAGAAACAATAATATCTTTGCTAATATTAGAAGATTTCCTGTAATCTTCAACTCTTTAGCCTTTGTCTCTTTAAGCCCTTCAAGTTTCATTTGTTTTCATTGTTGCACATAAGTTTTGTATTATCAACTCTAAATAACAAACCCAACAATCTTCCCCTAGTTGATAATTGCAAAACTACACGATGAATGAAACTTCCCCTTAAGCCATGCTATACCATCAAGGATCTTCAAGTTGCAAATCTTCAAGTAGACATTTCTTCCCCTTTTTGCCATTATCCACTAGGAGAAGCTAAGTAGAAGCAACTTTGATCTTAACCACCACGAACCAATATCATACGACTAATCCATCATTCTAATGCCTCAAGATACCCTCCATGAAGTTTTCCGCACTATAAATGAAATTAAGGCAAAAGAAATCCGAACCAACAGTAAAATACCAACAGGTAGTAGCAAAAACCTTCACCTCCATGTAGCATATAAATGGTTAAACATTTAAACGTTAAGCTTCCCCTGAAACCCATATGTTAACCATTTGAAGAATGTAGGCTCAATGTAATGATTACTGATGAAGAAAACCAAGTATAACCAACTTGATGCTGAAGTAGAACAATCCAAACCTGTGTCTTATATCTTGCACTAAAGATGACATCGAACATATACCCAATAGTATAGGGAGACCGCAATCTCTTGACGAAAAACTTCATCTACTATTCGTCAATTCGTTGTCACATGAACGCATGAACAAGTTACCTCCTGCAAAAAGGTATGATAAAACACAAACCCGAATAATTCCACTTCATCTTCAAATAGGTGATAAACGCCTTTCTTCGTAATCAATTATGCAAAAAGAACGAGCCATGAACCTGTTAAGATCAAATAAACTCCAAACTTCAAACCTGTGTGTGTCACTTGAGATCCAACTCTATGTACTGTCCAAGATCCAAAATTCAGTTATGTCCGATATCGTATAATACTAACAGTACTAACTCCTTTCTCGGATATAGCTAACAGTACAAAGTTCCAAAACAAGGAGTACTAAAAATGTGCTAAGAGTATTAACTTCTACTAACAGTATTAACTTCGCAAGCTAAAAGTATTAACTTCCAAATCTAGGAGTATTAAATTTTCAAAGCTAGAAGTATTAATCATTTCAACCAACACGTCAAGTCTGCTCCCAATATCACAAGTTACCAGTATTAAGTCTCGATGACCAGAATTAACTCGCAACTAGAGCAGAACTATTGATCAACAGCATTAACCATTCGAACATTACAGATATTCGAACAGTACAGATCAGCAATATGTATAGCAATGGACCGTCCCGTGTGATAGTATTTTCAACCAATCAATTCATAATATCACAACATGCACTAGTAGCAGATCGCAAATTTGTAGCACTTGATGATTCCATCGAAAAACGAATAGAATATTAAATGTATGAGACCAACATACTATCACTTCGTCAAATAGCCTTCTTATTAAATGAATGTCATGATCATTAGAAATACGAGGTAATATTATGAGAATAAAGACCATGTACTACATAGTAATCCACTTTTCATACCAAGACCATTTATGTAACGTCAATATTAAAACCAATTTAATACCATCATCCACTTGAATAAAACTACCACCGACCATTTGATTTGGTACAATTAATTGGTACGGGCATAATTAATAGGTACGAGGTAATGAAGAAAGCACTGACCCATGAATCATTAATTGAATGTACCAATAAACAAACCCTAAAATTCAAGAAATTCGAATATTATACCTCTGATGAAAACTAACAGACCTTGATAGATCTTAAGCTTCGTAGATCATTAGTATTGCTTGTGTAATCACAAACAACCTAAAAGAAAATCTCTACAACTTGTATTCTTTAGCGGAATATAAACACAAGTATAAAACACATATAACTAAGAACTCTTTGATCCTCTATGGATCGTTATATTAATAATTTGTAAACATCTAATTCATAATTCATTCTATTGTGTTCCTTTTATAGACAAGGAACCCTAAATAAAACCCTAAACCGTTTCTCAAAAAACGTATAAACATAAAACTAAATAAGATATACACAATCACTTCCTAATAAAGCTCATATATATCCAAACTAAATATACTAAACACGGAATAACAACTTCTGCAGAAACAAACTATTCTTTGAGAACTATGTCTTCTAGAATCCATACACTTCTGAGAATCCATTCAGCAGAAACAACAACATAATTTGTACTTCACATAATTCCCAAAAATCCTCCCCTAAACTGGAATTTGACTTGGTTAAGTTCCAGTTTCTTGATAGATCTGTAAACTTTGCAGCACTAGAGGATTGTACTCGAACATCATCAGCAAAGAATCAAAACAAAAACATCTCTTTGATGAATAAACTATGAAACGCCATATCTTTGCAGCAACAAATGACAACATGTACATCAAAACATTTTAGTTTCATGCTATTCTCATCACATCCAGGTGTGTTAACTCCTGTGAGAGGTGAATCATTGAAAATAATGGATTTGATGTCTCTTTACCAATAGCCATCACTACTGGAGTAGCCAAATGTTTAAGTTCGAAAACCATGGTACACTGATAACCATCTAATTTATTAGCAAATCGCAACCATGAGCGGATTTGAAATGTCTTTACCTTAGCCAGCGTTTGCTCAGGACTAGTCAATTCTTAAAATTGGTGAACTGATTACCAAATATGGTATTCCCTTGCCTTTACCACAAGCCATATACATGTGGGCTAGTCAATTCTTGGATTCCAAAAGGAATAAACCATGGTGAATTGATGACCATACAACACTCAGCAATTAAGCATGGGTGGTTGCAAACCCTATGCTTTTGAGCAAACCATTCTGACTATCAACAGATTTGATGTGTCTTTACCAAAGTTGTACCCCTTGGACTAGCCAACTCTTTGATATACACAAGATATATCTGGTGAGTGAATAACCGACAATAGTATACAACAAACACGCAATAAAAGTTAGTTAAACAAAGAATATAGTTTTTTTTTTTTTTTTTTTTTTAACTAAGAAATAAAGAAAACAAATATTACAAAAGATACAAAATACCACAATCAAGATAAACCTTTATGTTGAATTTGAGTTTTAATCAATCCAACACATTGTTCTGCATGAAGGTCATCATTGCCAACTGGATTAGGAGGTACTTCCAACTTTTGTCTAAGCATTCTTTCCATTAATGAAACAGACAAAGGATAAGTCTTATCCGAGAACATACACAAAATCATGCCACATTTTGTCTGAACCACATGGACACATGGCATAGGATAAAATCTCCAACTCTCAATCTCCCACTTATGTGAATTCTTCCAAATAGAATACCCTTTACCATCTGGAGAATGAGAATCAAACAAGACTTGAAGATCACCCAATAAATATAAACCAGAACCCTGTGGTGAATGAATAGTATAATGTTGAGTGACATGTTCATACAGCATCTTCAAATCATGTCTATCCACCAATTGAAAGATTTCCTTCAAGTTGAACGTATAGTAGATTTATCTAGTCGATAAACATGTTAAGCTTCCGGTGTCCAATTGATCAATACAGCATGTGTTCTTTCAAGAAAAACATCAACAGATCCTACTTTAATAAAAGTTGACTCAGCAGCCTTGAGATCTAAAGAGATACTCTTGGAAAGATGTTTCCTAGCAAGTCTCACAGATCTCGAAGTAAGGAACGAAGTTTCCTTTTAGTCATCCTTTTCTTACTCAATGTATCACCCAAATTATCAATAGATTCAACACTAGGCGAAGCTTCAGGAAAGCAATGTAGAAGGTTCACGGATAAAACCATATCATCTGAACTTTTCTCCTCAACATCGATATTAACTACGAAGAACTTAATTTTGGTGTCACATCATCAAAATTATCTACAATCTCAACTGTCTTGGGTCTCTTTCCTTTAGGAACACGAGGCGTATTAGCAATCCTTTCCAATGTAGAAGAAGTAGAACCGGATGAAGAAAACTTCATAATCATATTATACTTTTTTATCAAAGCATCATCGGATAAAGCTAAGATTTGCTTCATTGACATGCCAATTGTTTATACAGTAGTACTATGATTCTTCACAATCCTCCTCATATGAGCTCTCTTCTGAGCTACAGTCATTGGTTTTCCCCGTTTTGCTTTATTCCTTTGAGCAACAATAGCATTCCTCTTTGCAGCTGCTTCTAGCTTCTTTTGTTTTCCAAGAGCCACCATTTGAGCCACAAAATTCTCACTATCATAGGCTGCACCTAAAATGCGTTTAGCAAGATTAGGATCAGATGCACCTTGATTAGTATAGGCATCCCATTGAGCATCGGTGATCTTAGGAAATAATTCATCAAGCTCTAGTTGTCTCTCCATAGACAAATTAGAATCAAATTGAGCATGAAGAAATTCATTAGCCCTTTGCACGACTCTTCGCATATTTTCATAATCAGCAAACATCCTAGCTTGAGCATACCTTTCTTCTTCAGACACGGATCTGAACCAATCACTTCATCAATCACAGTTTCCTTTCCTTTGTCAGAAGGTTCCATAGCTGAATCAGTTTGAGGAATATGCACAAAAAGAACTTCAGAAGAAACACTCATATCAACATCAGAAGAAACATGTTGAGAAACGGCTATGGTGTAGAAAAGACTTCAACATTAGAATCCAAGTTAAAACTTCTACCGCAAGAAACACTTGTAGAATCATCTGCTAAAGGTTGAGAACTTGGTGGTTCTTGTACAAATGAAGCTTGACCGTGTTCAGCAGCAACATCCTCCATTTCAACATCAGTGACACATTTGCAACAATTTGTCCTTTGAAGCTTCATAGATTCCTTATTCAAATATAGTCTTTTCCTTTTGCTAGTGTATCGAATAGGTTCCTTTTTCTTTGAAGATTCAGCAGCAATATGAGAAGAAACATGAGTTGTTAGAGCTGCATCAGCCAAGATTCCTAGTGATGCAAGCTGAGTCTCTTCTTGCTCCTCATCAGAAGAAACCAAAATTCTATTTTTGCCCCTTTTTCCAAGTTGTTCCTCCAAGTCCTTAACTTTATTCTGCAACTCCACAATCTTACCACCAAGAGTAGATTTAGTCTCTGCAAGATCCTTCTTGAGATCAGTAACCTCAGCTACATACCTGTTCACTAGAGCATTCAAAGATGTAAGTGTAATAGGGTCCTCAGCTCCACCAGCAAATTGCTCAGCGGGAATGGGAGCATCATTGGGCCTTTCAGAATAAATATCAACATGCTCAAAGAATGAAACATGATCATCAACTGAATCTCTAACAGGACTAGGAGTAGGTAACCTATTAAGCGCAGTCTCAAACTCAGCATGAGGAACCTGTGTATGTGGTGGACTAGATCTAGGTGAAGGAGTGGATAAAGGTTGTTCAGGAGTAACAAGATGTGCTTGCCAGCGACATTAGAAGGGCCTTCATTTATTCTTGATGGATTCCATCGCAGCAATAGTAGTAGAAAGTGGAGAACCAACAACATTCCCCTCATCAGCAGATTCATTGCCTTGAGGCAACATAGCCGCTAGCAAAGGATGATGTGCCCCCTCATACTTAGTTCTCATTGAAGCAAATAGTTTAGCAGATAAAGCTCCTATGGGATAAAAAGCTTGGATTTGGGTAGTAACATCTAAGATCATCTGTAAAAACCTAGGGTACATTAAAAACTTGTTCTTTTTCCTAGTTATATTTTCAACCATATTATCAAAAATAAACTTAGAAAAATTATAAGTTAAACCCTGAGATAGACATATAATACCACATCCCAATTGAGTAGAAAATTGGTCCCATCCTCCTGATTTATTGCTTAAACACTGAAGCAAGGTATGAACCAAAAACCTCCAAATAGGACAAAGCTGATTCTTTAACCACATGTCTGTCCTAGTACCTTGATAGCCAATCACTCTTAGCCCATCAAGTACCACAGCAGCATTAGAATGATAAACCCCATTATCATCATCCAAATGAAGTTGTCTTCTTATCAACTCCTCTGTCACCACATGCTCTGTTCTGTCAATCATTGCAACAATCTCTGTATCACTCCGTTTTGTAGCAGATGCCCAAAATTGAGTAACCAACGATTCATATATTGCATTCGGAGAATGTGTTAAAGCATAATGAATCTTGGATCTCTGTAAGAATTCTACCATCGGTCTATACAACTCATCACCCTTAGCCGTTCCTTAAAAGGGACTTTATTATGATCATGCTTGAATTGAAGCGCCATGATAAAAATCTAAAATTAGGGTTAAGATTCACACAAGTGGAAGTGTTTTGAACGTGAGTAAAGAGGGAATCGTTTAATTTGAGACGAAGATATACGAGTAGAGAATAAGTAGTAGTTTCCCAATTTTGGTCAAATTGTTGACCGGTCTGACGTGTACTTCTACTTTTACCCAATTAAACTTTCAACGGTAGAAACACTAGTCATTCTGCTGAAGAATACCAATCAGCAGAAATAGATCACGTATTCAAGAAGCTTCAGTAAATATCTTTTTAATGTTTCACCCACACGTATTAAATCTCATTAAGTCTTGAAACTGTCTATAAAACAATCCCAATGCACACATAACTCTTCATCAAAAACCCTCAAATATCATCACAAACCCTATTTTCATCAATGCTTCAAAATTAACCACAATCAATCATGAGTACTAAACCTGAGATCATAGATCTCACAACATCATCCTCATCATCATCATCAAGTGATGATTCAAACCCATGGCTTCATTACTTTCCTCAACCATATCCACGATCAAGTAAATCACCCTTTCTCCCTTCTTCAGAAGATAATAGTGTAGTGAATCCAAGTGAATCTGCTGATGATTCTGATGACTCCTATAAGGAGAGAACATCTTACTCCCAACCTCCATCACCTCAGCCTCAATGAAGGCCACGAGCCAGAAATCCGCCACTCCCTAAGAACAGAGAGGTGGTTCTTGGTCTTTCTGCACCAGGTTTTGGTGCATTATCACATATCGTATAGAGGAAATGCTTAGGGATGGTGGATGGATTGCATTTTGGTTGAAATCAGTAGATGAATCACAAAGGACATATTATTTTTCTTCATCATCATGTGTGGTCATCGTCATTATCATCGTTTTCATCAATCCATCCTTCCCATTTTGATCCTTAGCTTCCTCGTTAATACAGGTCATGCATATCCAACCATCAAGATAGAAGGAATGGGTGGTTATGCAAGTCCTGATAAATGCATATCCAACATCTAGTGTGAAAGATGTGAGCGATCATGCATATCCAACAGCCTGTTAGATGTTGGAATAGATGATATGAACTAGATTTGGATTAGTAGATCATGTAAAGCTCTTTTCTAGTAGTTGCATTTGATGTTGATTGTACTACGTAGTAAGCCGTAGTAAACATTTCTCGAATGAATGAATGAACAATTTGCTTCAGTACTTCTCTTAAATGAACATTGTAACTTCAGTACATTGTCTTCAGTGGAAACAAATAGCTTACTTCAGCACTTTAAATTCAGTAGAAACAAGCTTTCTTGACCATATTCCAAATTAACAACCATGGTAAATTCCAACTTGAATAACCAATCTGCAAAACAGAACAAACACAGAGAAACACACAAACCAACAAAGAAAAACAAACTATCATTACATTAGCTGGTTAGTGTTAGAAAACAGAATAAAAAAGTATCAAAATGTATACACAAAACAAAATTTACATAAGAAAATGCAAAGTATACACAAATCCTCCCTGAGGCATATGCCTCCCCTGAGGCCTATGCCTCCCCTTAAACTTTGCCGTTAAGGGTTAAGCATACCAATATGGACCACAAGGTGTTGAAACCTTGGTCCATCAAAAGCTTTTGTTAACAAATCCGCCACATTATTATCAGTGTGAATTTTAACCACTTTTATCAAATGTTTGTCATATGCATCTCGTATAAAGTGGTGCCTGATTTCAATATGTTTTGTTCGATTTGTGAAAACTGGATTTTTAACAATGCATATGGTACTTTGATTATCAATAAAATTGTTGTGTTCATGAAGTTATACCCATAATCCAACAATTGATTTTGAATCCAAAGAACATGTCCACACAATTTGCAGCAGACAACGTACTCTGCTTCAGTAGATGAGGTAGCCACAATAGTCTGTTTCTTGCATTGCCAAGAAATCAATCTCTTCCCAAGGAATTGGAAACCTCCAGTGGTGGACCTCCTATCCAGATTTGCACCAGCATAGTCACTATCACTATATGCTTCCAGCTTAAATGGAGATTCTTTTGGATACCAAAGGCCTAAATGACGTTGGCCTTTGAGGTACTTAAAGATCTTCTTAACAACATTGAGATGGGAAGTAAGTGGAGTAACTTGATGTTGAGAACACACACTCACAACAAAAGTAATATCAGGCCTTGAAGCTGTTAAATACATCAAAGAACCAATCATAGATCTGTAAAGATGTACATTCACTGGTGGATCTATTTCATTGTTGGTCTTTGACTTTGGAGCTTCATAAGGTGTAGTGGCAGTCCTTACACTCTCCATACCAAACTTCTTCAAGATGTCCCTCACATATTTGTCCTGAATTATAAAGATACCATCAGTTTCTTTGAACTTGAAGACCAAAAAGAAAGTCATTTCTCCCATGGCACTCATCTGAAACTCTCCCTTCATAAGCTCCTCAAACTCCCTGCACCAAGCTTCCTTTGTGGATCCAAAAATAATGTCATCCACATACACTTGCATAAGAATAATATCCGTGGAATTCTTCTTCAGGAAAAGTTTTATCAATAGCACCTCTTCGATATCCATGCTTCAGCAGAAATGATGAAAGCCTAGCATACCAAGCTCGTGGTGCCTGATGTAGTCCATAGAGAGCTTTGACAACCTTGTAAACATTAGTAGGATGATCAGGGATCTTCAAATCCTTTAGGTTGAGTGACATAAACCTCCTCTTCTATTTCACCATACAGGAAGGCTCCTTTAACATCCATCCGATATACCATAAAACCCATATAGGATGCATAAGCCAAGAAAATCCGTATGGCCTCAACTCTAGCCACAGGTGCAAACACTTCATCATAATCAATCCCTCCTCTTGTCTATAACCCTGAGCAACCAATCTTGCTTTGTTTTTAATTACAACACCCCTAGCATCTCTCTTATTCTTCAGAATCCATTTAGTCCCAATTGCATACTTGCCATCAAGTAGTGGTACTAATATCCAAACTTGCGATTTTGAAATTGTTGCATCTCTTCCTGCATTGCCTCAAGCCAACTTGAATCTTCAAGAGCCTGAGTAACACCGGTTGGTTCCACTTGAGAAAGAAAACAAGCAAACAGACAATGTTCATAGTCTGTGTGATTGTCTCTTTTCTGATTTGAGACATAAGAGATAAAAGCCACTTGACCATATTTAGAACTTGCCACAGTACCCTTGTTCTAACAGGTGCATTAGGATCACCAATAATATTGGACTGTGGATGAGTATTGTGAATCCTCTTTGTAGCAGTGGTGTTGACTTCAATGGAAGAATCAAGATTAGTCATAGTAGGTTCAAAATCTGTGTCATAAGAAGGTGAGGTGAAGATTCCAGCTTTAGGTTGATAATGACCAAGATCGAAGGTTTTGGAAAACGTGTATAAGGTTCTCCAAAGTCTGTTGACACTCTAGTAGAAACAGCATGTCTTTCAACAGATTGGGGATGGTAGGAGAAACATAATCACATTCAGGCAGATCCTTAGCGGATTGCTTCACGGCACTCTCCTCAGCATTCCTCTCAGCATCTAGATTAGCTGCATACTCTTGTTTCTTCAGCCTAGCAAGGTCCTCTGCATAATTGGATTCGTCTTCACTCTCAAGTAACTTTGGAAGTGTCACTGTAAAATTGTTAGGGAGAAAGAAGGCACTACAATGGGTTGTTCATCATCTTCAAACTCCTGTCGAATCAAAGCATCCAGGGTATCACTGCACTGTTAGTTGGAGACTCTTGAGTACTTGCATTTTGATTAGCCATATGTCTAGAATAACCCAAATAATCAGTTAAGTAATCAAGGTCAAAAGACCAAACATGACCCTGTCCTTGAACATTAGGCTTGTCTTCTAGAAACCTCAGGTTCAATGTCTCCTTAATCTTCTTGGCAGATAAATTGTAAACTCTGTACGCCTTACTATGAGCTGAATATCCCACAATGTAACCATCATCAGCTTTTTCATCAAATTTTCCCAATGGATCACTCGTATTCAGAATGGTCACTTGACATCCAAAAGGTTTAAGGTAATGAATAGCAGGAACTTTCCCATAGAAGTTCATATGGTGTTTTGAAGTGTGGTCTAGTAATGGACACCCTATTCAGTACATAACAAGTGCCAAGCAATTTCAGTCAAACATGGTGGGTAGCTTAGAGTCTGCCAGCATTGATCTTGCAGCCTCTATTAAGGTCCTATTTTTCTTTCTGCCACCCCATTTTGTTGTGGGGTTCTTGGAGTGCTATAGTCCCTTAATATCCCTTTTGACCTACTGAGAGTTCTATAAGTATAGCATTCTTGAACTCTGTCCCATTATCACACCGAATTCCTTTAACCTTTTTGTTCAACTGATTCTCAATAAGTGTAATGAACTCTTTCAGCACTGGAGATGTTTCATCCTTGGTCTTTAGAAAGAATACCTAACAAAATCTGCTATAACCATCAGTGATAACCAGACAAAAATACTTTTGATCAATGCTTCTAACTTGAGTTGGACCAAACAGGTCCATATGAAGCAACTGAAGAGGTTCAAAAATAATGCTCACAGCAGTCACAACTTTGTATGAGGCTCTGTGTTGCTTTCCTTTGTTGCAGGCAACACAATTATGATCATTTGTGAAGACTTTGGAAGGAAGACCTTCAACAAGACCCAGTTTAGAGAGCTTGTTTATGCTCTTGAAGTTGACATGGGCCATTCTCCTATGCCATTTGGTAGACTCATCCAAGGATGCTTTAGCCACCAAACAAGTTAAATCACCTTCTGGTTTAACATCAGTTAAGTTGAATGTATAAAGATTGTGATTCCGAGGAACTTTCAGCAGAATTGAAGTGTCTTCTGGGAGTTTGAAGTCTTTAGACAGCACAAGACATTCATCCTCTGTGAAGAGTACTTTGTTCTTGGTGTCACAAATTTGTGAGACTGAGAACAAGTTGAAGTGTTGGAGTTCCTTGACATAGTATACATTCTCAAAGTCCAGTTGAGGTGTTTTGATGGTCCCTTTCCCAGTAATCCTTCCATCACTTCCTCCAAAGGTTACATTGCCTCCTCCTTCAATTGATACAAAGTTATGCATCATATCCCTGTTTCTGACATACTTCTTGAACAACCACTATCAACAATGCCAACATCTTTATGCTTAAGAGGATGATTCTACAACAACAAAAATATACAAATATTAGTACATTATGGAGGCTCAAGTCATTCTGACTTGAACCGCTTGTGGATCATATGAGTTATGCCATGCAGATGTATAAGATCCACTATTGTTCTTGGGTTTCCATTGAAATTTAGGTCCCTTTTGATTCCAAGAACAACTGCTAGGACTTGTGATATCAGTACCCTTTCCCATCAGTCATTGAGTCAACATATCCAGGCCAATAACCATTCTTAAAATATGAACTTGTTGGTTGTACATATGGTCTTGCAACTGGTCTTCTCCAAGGAAAAGGAGAATTATTATAAGTTGCTTGTGGAACATAAGGTGGTATAACATTAACATTGGTCCACATTGGTCTAGATGTCCTAGAATCACCACACCTACCCATCCTTTGCTGATGAAAATCACAATCCTTAATTAAATGAAATTTACTTCTACACACAAAACAGGTCTTCTTTTAGAAGATTTATTCAAACCAAAAGATGTTCTATTACAAGCAGAAGTATTCAAACCAAAACCATGAAAAGAATTGTTTTTAATAGAATTATTATGCAAAGAATTAAAGGCAAGTCTTGAGGCAACTGTCTTGGAAGAGGATTCCTTGGCAGCAACTCTGACATGCTTATTGGTAGTCTTGGGTGCAGGCAGGGGTGTAGACTTGGGAAGGTCAGACTTGTCATTTGAATCACACTCTATAGACCCTTTCGGAGGACTTGTCACTGTTAACACAAGAGACAAAGTCATTAGAAGAAGTATCAAGGTCTGGCAAGTCATTTGACTTTTTGCCATAGAGATGATGTGATCCATCAAAGTCAACAATAATGGAAAGGTCAATGGGCATTTGCTCACCTCTAATAGGTCCACGTACAGCATGTAGGGTACCTTCTTTCACATAATTAGCTAGGCCTGTAGGTGTAGATTTGCGTGTGTCATCCTAGCTTCTAACCCTACATACTTCTTAAAGCCTAATCCTATAGAAGTATTTGGAGTTTGACTAGCATAGATGTGACTAGCTAACTTATTTCCATTTAACAACCATTCTTTATGCCTAGCAATTTCCTCATCTAGTTTATCTTTTAGCTCTAGATTTTGACACTACATCGCTCTTAACTTCTCAGAATATTTTAACTCATTTTTAGCACATTCAAGATCCCTTTCTAACACACTTATTTTCTCATCATAAGCTATTTGATTCTTCTGAAACCAAACCTTTTGTCTTTCTAGTGGTTTTAAAGCCTGTTTATAAGCTTCAACTTCTACAAAGCATTCATTATATTTAGGTTTCAAAATATCATAAGCTTCTTTGATTTCATTATAACGCTCAACCAAACAAACAGGTTTTGTACCCTGAGATGCCCATCAAGGCAATCTGATCATGCCTATCCTCTGAAGTACAACTTGCAATCAAACCAACATTATCAGGACCATCATTATCCTGCTCATGTAGCTTCCAGTCCACATTGCTGTCAAGAGTGACCAAAGCTGCTGATCCCTTTTGAAGTTCCAGACTCCTCGATTCTGCGATAAGTAGAGTATCTCGTCTCATCACCGGCTTTCCTATCTTTGCACTCTCTGGAGAAGTGACCCATCTGTTGACATGTGAAGCACTTGACCTTCCTTTTGTCAAACCTCGCTGGATCTCTTCCTTGGAAGCCAAACCTTCTGCTAGCTTTGCACTCAAAATTCTTGATATCCATGGACAGATAGCCACCCGCCGACTTCATCTCTTCCATCTCCAGTGGATCCACCTGATCTAAATCCTCATAGGCCAGTTCCTGCTGAGGATCATAATCAGCAAAGAAGGATCCAAGCACATCTTCCATTATACCTCCAGATTGAGAACTTGATGGAGTGGTAGTGTAAGATGATGATGAGTAAGTTGGACTTGGACCATGACTCATCTTAGGGGTAGAGGCTCCAACGAATGTTGTGTGACTTGCAGTAGATGATGATCTAAAAGGACTTCTTACATCATGTTCAAGAGCTTTAAGTTTGTTGTACAACTCATCAAAAGTAAGCATATCTAGGCCACCTTTAGCTTTTAAAGCAATGCTTACTTGTAGCGTGATGGAGGTAATGATCTCAAGAACTTAGAATTACAATCATCATTATCTGGCTTTGCCTGCAGCTGATTTAACTGACTTAAAATCTTGTGAAACTTGTCATATCCCTTACGAATTCCTTCCTCTTCAGAGATTTGAAAGTCTTGAAACTGTTGTCGCAGCATGGACTTTCTCATTCTCCTAGACTCCTCATTCCCACCGAACTTCGCCTTTATTGCTAACCATATGTCCTTAGCATCTTGCATGAAGTGAAAATCACTCAAGTGATCCTCAGTAATAGCTTGAAGAAGAATGGTTTTAACCTTGGTTTCTCTCTAACCGCCAACTCTTCGCAGTTTTGGGAGGAACATAAGTCATCTTACCAGGCATCTATGGTAGTTTTCTTCAAATGTTTCCCTTCATATTATCTCCCATAGATTCCAATCAATGTTGGAGATCCAGCTTTGCATCTTCATCGCCCAAAGATCATACTCTTCCCTTTTTAGATAAGGAAACTTAGCATTCTTTGTTAGAGAGACTTAGGTGTTGCGGATGGGGTGTTTTGGTTGTTGGTTATTTCAACATCAACGTCGATCCGTGCATGGTGAGTTTTGTTTTGGTTGTATTGGTGTTTAGAAAAACCTGTCCTTAGTATCGTAGAGACTCTCACGAGGCTCTGATACCACTTGATGAAAACTAACAGACCTTGATAGATCTTAAGCTTCGTAGATCGTTAGTATTGCTTGTGTAATCACAAACAACCTAAAAGAAAATCTCTACAACTTGTATTCTTTAGCGGAATATAAACACAAGTATAAAACACAGATAACTAAGAACTGTTTGATCCTCTATGGATCGTTATATTAATAATTTGTAAACGTCTAATTCATAATTCATTCTATTGTGTTCCTTTTATAGACAAGGAACCCTAAATAAAACCCTAAACCGTTTCCCAAGAAACGTATAAACATAAAACTAAATAAGATATACACAATCACTTCCTAATAAAGCTCAAGTATATCCAAACTAAATATACTAAACACGGAATAACAACTTCCGCAGAAACAAACTATTCTTCAGAGAACTATGTCTTGGCGCAGAATCCATACACCGGCGAGAATCCATTCAGAAACAACTTGACATAATTCTTACTTCACATAATTCCCAACAACCTCTCCCTGCATCCAACTTCGACAGCATGTAACTTTCACATAAAAGGTCGAGTCGACGATCCCTCCGGTGAAAAGTTAGATGTGTATATAGAGAAGCTCCAGCCAAAATTACAGCCCGATCCAACGGTTAACGAAAAAGTTATACCTGTTTGAAAACAGTGCTGCAGAAACCTATACGAACATTTTTCAATTTCGAATTTATCTTCTTCTTCAAGAAACCTTGCGAAATCCCAGATATCAAGAGCAACCCTCTCTGATACCACTTGTTAGCATCGATGCTCAAGGTTGTTTAGACCTTATCTAGGATAATCAATAAGCACAAATAACAATGAACAATATGAATGCACAGCGGAATAAAGAACTTTCATTGTTATTATATCAAGGTTTCTTCGTCATCATCTCCTACACTATTACAAACACAACCAACAACCCAAATACTATCTTGTTCAATGATAGTACATGTTATCTATCTATAACAAGGAATCATGGATCCTTGAGGCTAAACACTAGTCGACTAACCAATACCCACGACGTCCCCTAACGCCTGTACACACACACACACCTTTACTAATGGTGTTCACATCTTGACACACATAATAATAGACGCCCATATCCTTTTTATAAACTAGAGGATTAGGGTTACAGGAGATAAGACATAAAGAAACAATAATATCTTTGCTAATATTAGAAGATTTCCTGTAATCTTCAACTCTTTAGCCTTTGTCTCTTTAAGCCCTTCAAGTTTCATTTGTTTTCATTGTTGCACATAAGTTTTGTATTATCAACTCTAAATAACGAACCCAACATATCTCGACTTAGAATTTTAATTTTGCTAGCGATGGCTACAATTCCATCAAAACTTCCGCCTTAGTTTCTTTTGCTTCCTCCATCATGCCATTTTTGAGAATGATCAGCCATTTTTTGAATGGCTTCAATTGCTAGAGTAGGAGTCATGTTCGGGATTGGTCCTTGATAGTCCAGCATCTGTCTTGTAGTTACGTTGATTCCTTTGTAGAAGATGTAGACCTTTTGCTGGTTGTTTAGATCATGAGTAGGACATTTGTAAAGGAGATCGTTGTATCTATCCCAGGCTTGATACAACGTTTCATCGTCTTCTTGCTTGAAATTATGGATCTCCAAAAGCTGGTTAGAAATCCTCGACGAAGGACAATACCTCTGAATGAAGTGCTTTTTTAGTAGAGCCCAAGTATTAACTGCCCTGGTGGGCAATCTTTCAATCCATCTTCTCGCGCCCATTGATGAAAGAGTAATGGGAATACCCTTAGCATACAGGCGTCATGAGACACACAGGAATGTTGAAAAGGCTTGCGATGTATAGGACATTTTCAATGTGCTCATATGCATCCTCGTCCCGGTTTCCTGAAAAAGGGTTAGCACGAAGCTCCCTCATAAATTGGTCTTTAATTTCAAAATGGACATCAGCTCCAATCGCTGGTCTTACGAGACCCGACCCTTGTTCTGCTCTTGTCAACGTCAAATATTCCTCAAGAGTGAGGTCATCAATGTTAACAACCTCCATGGTACCTGAAATCTTGAATAGTGATCGTGAGAATTTGAGAAATTTTAAAACAAAACAAAAATGAAAGACTTAATAGAAATCCTATTATAACTCCCTGGCAGCGGCGCCAAAAACTTGATGCAGGTTATACTGACCAGGTTTTTATATTTATAATGTCTCGTTATACCTATGGTCGACCCTAATGCACTAACGGGCAGTGTACCCGGTCGTGTGTAGTGTAGTATTCGATAAAACCGAGGTCGTCCCAAGAGCTATGTGTGTTGGATTAATACTGAGTCTAGGTGTCACAGATTTTAAGATGATTTAATTAATTAACTAATAAAGCAAGTAAAGGAAAAGGTGTAATCAATAGAGGAGAGTGGTGCTAACCTAGTCATTCATCCTAGCTAGTAATGTCTACGTCTAATTACTTCCAATTACTTTAGGTGGGGTCAAAGTCGAGAGGACAGAAAAGATGCCACCACTGGAGAAGTCAGGTGTCCCCTCATAAGTCCAGTTGTTCCTAGTCTCCTAAGCCGAGTCATTAAGTACCGCTACATGCTAGACTTATAATAGTGAGTGCCCGAGCGTTAGCAACTTAAACACTCACCCCTTAATTCTTAAGTTCATCCAAACGGTAGGTGATCAGTTGGTCAAATCGCACAAGTAGAAAGGGTCGTGAGTTGGTCATATCTTACCCTTCCCGTCTCAGTCTACTCACTTAGGGTCAGTTGGTCATATCTCCTAACCAACTAGCCTCTACCGCCATTCATAACTACCGAAACAAGGGTAGCTACCAATAAACTATGCATGCATACACTTAGAAATAATTATGCGGAAGTAATATAAACACAAACAAAACAATTAAGGAATCATAACTAGGCCAGCACCAAGAGGTGCTTAGCCTCATATTAACCATACAAATCAATTCAATAATTAATGTTCACGAAATACATGAATCTAGAGTAAAGAAAAGATAAAATGCTAATGCTTATCGTAGGGGAGTGATTTCTCCCTTGGATATAGCTCCGTATGCTCCTCTAGACCTGCCTTTGGCTTCTTCCCACATTCTTTGGTTATGGTGTGTGAAATGAGATGCTTTGAAATGCTGGAAATCGTGGGGTATTTATAGGCAGATCGGGTAAGAATCGATAAAATTGTTACGCCGTAATCCTCTATTTCTTCGTTAATTGCACTAGATCTGCTGGTTACGGCGTAACCTTAGAAGTGGTTACACCGTATCTTTAATAATTCTTGGTTATGCCGTAGTTTATGCAAGAGTTACGGCGTAGTTATCAACGGCGCGGATCCTCATTTGACCTAATATAGTTACATCGTTATCTTTTGGGAGAGTTACGCCGTAATCTTCTGATGAGTTGGCTTTCCGAGTCACGCTTTAGTTACTGGCGTCGTGAGAGATGAGTTACGCCGTAACTTCTTTAAAGTGAGCATACTATGATATATCTTTAATAATTCTCCAATTCCGCGTCTCTTTAGCTCCAATGCTCGTAATTTACCTGAAAGTGGAATATAATGGAAAACAAGCATAAATCCATATAAATGATATAAATTACAAGCATTATCGGGGGAAATTGACACTTAATATTCAGGATAATTTGATGTTATCAATCACGCATAACATTTTGCCAATTTGGGTCACTAAACGCATCACGATAAGATTTTGGTAATGATGAGACAGAAGACACATGCATGTCGAGACGCTCCGTGAGACGATTAGTCCCGAAATGATATCATATGATGAATTGAGACAGGTTTTGGGTTATGAGGAGAATCTGGGATAATGTGTTGGTTAGTGGGTAGATTTGGTGTACGTTGTTGGGCGGAGGGTGGTGATGAGGATGGTTGTGGGTCATGGGTTATGTCATGGTGGGTTGTATTAGGATTGGTGGGAATTGGTGTAGTTGGCTCGTTTGTGGGTTGAGGTACAGTGGGTGGCACAACGGGGGTGACTGGAAGGAAGGGAAGATTTATATCGGGTGAGTCATCCAAAAAATTGTAGTTGGGTGCCGATGTCGGTTTAGAAGTGCCATATGGAAAAATAGTTTCATCAAAGGTTACATGGCGAGAGATGATGATTTTATTGGTGTTTAATTCGAGGCAACGATACCCACGGTGATTTGAAGCTTGACCCAAATAGATGGAGGGTGTGTCGCATGGTTCAAGTTTGTGATTAGAATATAAGTGGGCGTAACATAAGCAACTAAATCTGTGTATAAGGCTATAATCCGGGTTTTGGCCGAACAGTCGGGTATAGGGGATTTCGTTGTCAATAGCGGTAGAGGGTAAGATATTAATTAAATGGACAACCATATTTGGAGCTTCAACCCAAAATGTTGGTAGGAGGTTGGCTTGAAAAAACAAGGTTCGAATAAGATTATTTATAGTGCGAATCATCCTTTCGGACTTGTCATTTTGTTGAGATGTTTTGGGGGGTGAGAAACGAAACTGAATGCCATTGTCGGCAAAAAGTTTATGTAGGGTGCGGTTGTCAAATTCACCACCATGATCACACTAAAAGGACTTGATTTCACACTTAAATTGAATGTGAATATAATTATGGAATAATACAAATTTAAAAAAAAACATCATACTTGTGAGTTAATGGATAGACCCAAACAAAATGCGAATAACGATCCAAGAACAATACATAATATTTAAAACCCGAGAGGCTCAAAATTGGTGAAGTCCGTACATTAGAGTGAATAATATCAAAACAAGCATTAACAATAGTATTGGAACTAACAAATGAAATTATAACATTTGCCAAGCTAACAAGCATGACAAAGAATAGGAGGCTTCTCTTTATTACACAAAATGAAATTATTTGAAACGAGACGACGTAGCACTTCACTTCCTGGATGTCCAAGGCACTGATGTCACATATGTTGACTGACAAGAAAAGCTTGGGGAATGGGAGACGGGGCCATAACAGGATAAAGGTCACCCATGTTGTCACATCGGAGAAGCATCCGACACGTCATGAAATCCTTGACGGAAAAACTAAAAGGATCAAATTCAACAGTACAATTATTGTCACAAACAAACTGACGAACAAATAGTAGATTTTTGACAATATGAGGGGTAATAAGGACGTTATTTAAGTAAAGTGGTCGAGAGGGAGTTGGAAAAATACTACGACCCGTATTGGTGACAAGAATAAAATGCCCGTCACCAACCGAGATGGACAGATACATGCATGTATTAAAAACATTATTTAGACTATTAACTAAAGCATTTAGATATGAGCTTGCACCTGTGTACATGTTCCAAGCTCTACTTGTTGGATCATGAAGAGTCGCGACTGTAAAAACATGAGGCAAAACAGTTTCCTGTCCATGAGTAACCGTGTTGCTAAAATACCCGATTGGTGGAACAGTTAGGCTGGGTTGAGGTTGAGGAGCCGTGTAGACTTGCGGGTTAATATATTGTGGGGCAGAATTGGTATAAGTAATTGGGTCAGCCGGAGGGGTCATGGAATGGGCCGTAAAATGGTGAGTTGAAGGTGGGTGTGTAGACTGGGTCGGGGCAGTAGGTACATGGATATTATGGGTCGGGGCAACAGTCGGGTAGGGCGAGGTAAACCCGAACCCAGGTGGTGGTCTGATTGGAGCTGTTGGGCAAGTAGGTGAATTGGTTGAGCTATAGGTTAGTGGGCTTAAAGGAGTGTGGGTAGTATAATAGACTGTTGGGCTAACAGGTGGGTTTGGATTGGTATAGTAAGCGACAGGCCCACCTGTGCATTGAGGAGTGATATTACTAGTTCCATTAGCAGACCCAATGTTACCAATCAATCCCAACTTGCCTAACAATTTTAACACAACTTCTTCCGTATTATTTCCTGTCATGGTGTCGAGAAGTGTATAAGTTTAGGGGCTGTCGTACAGAGAAAACAATCACAGCTTAAAAAAAACAATACCGATTCGTGACCTAATGCACGAACAACAAACACGTACATGTGGATTAATGACCAAAGCACAATCACCAACACGACAGATTGATTACCAGAGATTAACAATGAAGATGATTAGGGTTAAGGGAGATCGAGATGTTGTAGGGTTTAATTTAGGAAATGAGCGTGGTTTAATGGCTTGATACCGTGTTTGGTATTTGAGATAATGAGTGATTTGATTGATTGATAATAACAAATACAATGTACAAATATATAACAGTGCATGGAATAGTCTAGATGCGGGCTTGAGCCCGTTACAACATAAACATAAATACGAGATAACATTTTTTTTCTCTTTTTTAGGTACAATAATTTGCTTGATAACATTAATCTGTAAGTTTAAATACTTAACAAGCTATTGTAAAATGGGCATAAGTATTTGTGTAAAACTTCAAATGATTCATCGTTTTTGCCATTGAAATAAAACACATTATTTTCAACTATATATGACACATAATTTTTAAACCACCAAATCAATACAATTTATTCATAAAGTTGGAAAAAATAAATGGTTTTTTTCTTGAAAGTCAAACTCACTCGATGTATTACATGTGTTATAACATTAATTTGTAAGTTCGAACAATCAACATGCTGTCGTAAATTTAGCATATGTATTTGTGTAAAACTCTAAATGATTCATTGCTTTTTACATTAAAAAATATACATTCTTAACTTTCCAACCGTATATCACACATAGTTTTTGATCCTCTAAAACAATACAGTTTATTCATAGAAGTTGGAGAAAATATAAGATCTTTTTTTTAAAGTCCAAACTGGATTGATGTATCACATGTGATATAACACTAATCTGTAAATTTAAACACTCAACATGTTGTTGTAAAATGAGCATAAGTATTTTATAGAACTCCAAAATATTATCAATTTGCATTCAAACATACACATCCTTAACTTTCCAACCATATATCACACAACATATTTGAACCTCTAAATCACGGTTTATTCATAGAAGCTGGTGAAAACAGGAAAAAAGTTTGATATATCACAAGTGATATAACACTAATCTGTAAGTTCGAACACTAAATATTATGTCGTAAAATAAGCATAAGTACTTGTATACAATTTCTAGAGATCCAACATTATTTGCAACAAAAACTAATACTTATGTCCATTTTATAGCAATTGTTCTATCTTTGGATATAAAAATTTGTGTTATATCACATGTGATATATCAAGCGAGTTTGAATGTAAAAATAAAAATAAAAATAAAATAAAAAATAAAAAAAATCATACATTTTCTCCAACTTCTATGAATAAACTGTAATGATTTGGAAGTTCACAAATTATTTGTGATATATGGTTAGAAAACAACATAAATGCAAAAAATGGTGAATCATTTGGAGTTTTACACAAATACTTATAATTTTACACAACTTCTTGAGAGGTCGAACTTACAGATTAGTGTTATATCATATGTGATTTATCTGAAAGGATTAACGTTCAAAAATCAACGTCTTTCACAACTAATACTCATAAAATGCTAATGGGTCACACCGATGCACACTAAACTGAATACGCAAGTTGGTAATGAGAAAAGAGTGACGAAATGAAATGGAAATGAAGAGAAAATGAGAATACGATAATATTCACACAAAAGGTTAAAAAGGTAATTATTCAGTGCATATATATTTATCTGAGATAAATATTGTAAGTACATAAAAGGCAAAACAACTAACCTTAAAGGTTTATTATGGCTCGATCGACTCTTTTTATAAGGGAGGGGGTTAGTTTGACCTCATGTCAAACTAACATACTTATGATAATTCTAGTAAGTTCTAGCTGTATTAAAAATATTCTTTGGTGCCCTATAAATACTAAGGCATCCAAAACTATATCTCATTTACTCCTTTACAAAGCCTAACCGAAATTCTCCCTCCCCCTCGCTTCATTCGGTCAAACTTAGGGTTTCATAAACCCTTAGTCGATTTACCTAAGTCGACTGTGTCAACTTCGTACTCTCCAACTTGCATAGGTTCATAGCCCTAGTTCAATCTATGCAGTATTGGTGGATACCTGACGCAACTCAAATGGTGATTCTCCCCAAGAAACCTTAATCGATCGAATCAAGGATCAAGAAGATGAAGAAGAAGGCGATTCCGTGCAAGCTATGAAGGTCTATGAGCTTACATTATTGCAAAATCAAGTAAGTATTCTACGAACACATTTTATACATGTTTAGTTGAGCTTATATCACTGATTAGGAGATCTGTATTGTGATAACCGTCAAGCTCAAGTTAGCAACCGATAACACTTTCGACATTATTTTGATTCAATTCTGTCACACCCCAAAAACATCACAGCGTAAAGGTAACCGAGGGCGTGACTTCGTAGCACAAAATCACCAAGTTAAAAAGAACGACATCTACATGAGTCGTTTGAAAATACACTTTTAATCTCATCAGTAAGGTTTTACAAGACAATGTTTCAAGAATTCACAAGCAAGCGTTTTAAAAATAATACATTAAATCTTCGGAATGATGAGACCGCAAAATTGTGACTCTAGTAATGATGCTCCAGATGCAAACCATGCAAACGCGTCTATGGACCTGAGAAATACATGCTAAAAATGTCAACATTAATGTTGGTGAGTTCATTGGTTTAAGTATGTAAAAGCAGTGTGGACCACAAGATTTAATGTTTGTTTGACTGTTACATTCGGTCATGAACATGTATAGTTTGACCCATACATTCGAATGTAATTGGTTGACCAATACATTCAGTCGGGTATGTAATAGCAGTTGGGCCGGTTCATTCGGTTATGTAAGTATAATTGTTTAAAGTACTTGTGTTTGTATGTAAAAGTAAGTAATGTATTCTCACCCCAAAGTAATTTCAAAACGAGTAGTAAAACATGTAAAAGTGGGGCTATGAAACTCACCTTTAGCAAGTATTGATTCCGAGAATAAATCAACAAGTAATACCGAGCAAGAAAATCCTAAACGCGACTTAGTTAAATAGCAAGGCGCTTTTGATGCAAGCGAATGATAGTGAAATGATGCATATGCGATTTTATAAGTTTTTATGTCACCCGTACATGTTTCATTTAAGTTATATAAGTCAAAACGTGATTTACGCAAAAGATATACATTTATATGTCGTTTTGACACTTTAACAAAAATATCCGTTTTTGCCCAACTTTAGAAATCCCGCAAGTTATCCGTTTTCTAAATATTTTCATTTAAGTAATCTCGTCTAAAAATATGCTAAGTGACCTATAAAAAGTCTATTAACCATTTTACACGACTCGTAAAATAAAAGGCTAAAAAACTCGGTTTAAAGTAGTACATTAAAATAATATATATAGCTTACTACTTTTTATAAAAACCAAGTATTTGCCAAAATTTTAAAGTGAACGTATATAAGTCTACTATCAAAATTTTGAACTTTCAATTACCCGAACCTAAGTTTTCTATCCGAAAACCCCAATAGCAAATTTGGTCAGCAACTACTTATTATTAAAACCACCAATTAATCATCAACAACATCACCAACATTAATTCTAACCTAAACCCTCTACCAAAGTTTCCAACAATCCAACAACACCAATCCTAACCTAATCCCTGCCACCAATTTGTACCAAGATCATAAAGATTAGCGTAAACATAACAACTTTGAAAAAATACATGATTAGGACCACTAATAAGTATAAAGATTGAATCTTTTTATATAAATATATGTTTTTATATAGTAACAAGTATAAAGTTTGAACCTTTTATGTATAAATAGAAGTTTTTTTTTAACAAGTGTAAAGGTTGAACCGTTATTTAAAATACAAGTTTTTTATAAGTAACAAGTGTAAAGTTTGAACCTTTATATTAAAATACAAGTTCTTAATAAGTTATAAGTATAAAGTTTGAACCTTTTTATGAAAATATAAGTTTTTAATAAGTAACAAGTGAAAAGTTTTGATCTTTATGTAAAAAAATAAGTTTTTAACAAGTAACAAATGTAAAGTTTTAACCTTTATGTAAAAATATAATCTTTTAACATGTAACAAGTGTAAAGATTTAATCTTTATGTAAAAATACATGTTTTTATGGTTAGATTAGTAAAATAACATGTACGGTGACAAATGATTGCATAAAAATTTCATGGATGATGAAGATACATAAGGAAATGAAGAAAATGAAGTCACCTCAAAATAAGAAAACCAATGATGAACAAAACACCCAAAACGATCAAAGAATATAACCAAAATAAATCTATAAACAACCCGGATGAATCAACCAATATACGACCAATGTAAACATGAACCCAAAATGTTGAAGATCAAAGAAAAACAAACACCTTGGGTTGTTGTTTGTGTGGCAGTCCCGAACCAAGAAAAAAGGAAAAAAAAGGTATTATTATTATTATTTTTTTTAAATATTTTTTTAGTGTGTGAAAATATGAAAGGGTTAGCTTTGGTTTTAGTCGA